>OVAP01003230.1:0-17195 GCA_900406295.1 Aurinia saxatilis
TCACACAAAAGTCTATATATGATCTTAACTTGCAACACAAGCAACAAATTGAACCAGGGATAAGACAGATCGGGTCCTCACCTGAAATCTGGTTTAGCCAGATTGGAGACGCTGGACCAAAACATCAATATCTTCATGACCAGATATNNNCTCACCTGAAATCTGGTTTAGCCAGATTGGAGACGCTGGACCAAAACATCAATATCTTCATGACCAGATATCAGATCATACCGATTCTTCTCTCTGAGGTAACTTAACATCTGGATCTTCGATTTGATAGGTTGTGGGTCGTCTGGTTCCTTCTGGTTCGCGAGATATAGGTCTTTGAAGGTAGACATGATGTGAGGCAGATCTGACTCGCGGACAGGCTGTACATGTTGGAGTAAAACAGACATAACTCTCTGACCACACTTCGGATTAGGATGATCTCGGTCTTCACAGAAAGCTGACTCTCGGGGCTTCAATTTGGTGTGTGGCTCGTCTCTTGACTCCTTACGGTTTGCCGAAAATCTTCCTGGAATGCTGGTGGCTCAGTGGTGGTAGTTTAGCAGAACTTCGTTGTCCCTTTCCCTGATGGCGTAGAATAAACCTTTTTATAGGGAACAGAGAAAAGACCTAGGTTTTCTTTTACTGGGCCTCAGTATCATTGGTTTCTTCTTGGGTTTTCCCTTTTCCATTTCACAATTTTTAAATACCCCGGCCCGGGATGTTACACAACCAAAACCCGCAACTGTGATATCCGACCTCCAAGTTGCGTCAATCTTGCACGTCACTGAGTGCAGATAGTATACATTATTGTAACATTTTCGACGTTATTTGGGCTCAGATTGTCTACGCAATATAGCATTTTTATTTTTGAAGTGTTTGTGTAGAAAAAAAAGAAAAAGGAGTAGATGTGTGTATGCATATAAGGATTGGATCAATTGTCTCCTCTTGACAACTAACAACTTGTATTAAACAATAATTACAAATAGAATAGATTGACTCTCTCAATTCCTGGATAAACAAATGAAACTTAAAGAAGTGAACAGATCATGTATAACATGTTCATAGCACATCTCAATCTAGAACATCGAAAACAATATCATATATTCCTACAAATGGTCCAAGACTTAAAAAAGGAGAGATCCATATGCTATTTTCCAATATTGACTTAAGCTTAATAGGTAATTAGATCAAAATTTCCAATCATGTTAGGAAAAACCTAACTAATTGAACTCTACGGAAGTAAACCATAACAATCTTCTCATTCATCACTCCGCCAATTTATTCATCTATGAGCAGTTTATTTCATCTTTGACCAAGAACTAGTACTTATCTTTTCCAACAACTCCATTTTCTAATAGCTTAGGGCCAATAAAATCGAGGACATATCACACAATGGGACAAAACAAAGGGAGGTGAAATGCGAAATAACAGAAAGTATGGGGAAGGAAACAAGAAAACGAAGAAAATGAAAGACTGAGTCCGAATTCAAAAAGTCAAAGCCACCTTGCTAGAGTCCGTCTGTATCTAACAAATACACGAAGACGAAGACAAGAACCAAAGAGAATCCAATCTCACAAGAATAATAAAGATTATTATAAATTAATTTCCAAGCTTCGCTGTAACTTTGCCTTGCCTTCAAATGTTGTCTTTTTAGATCTTGAGAAGTTTGAAAAAACCACCCAAAGAAAAAACCCATGGCGTCGAAATCGAAGCCTATTCGTTACCAACCACGAAAGTCAGCATCGCGATCGACTCAAGCTTTCACAGTGATCATATTTCTGCTGGTAGTGATTCTGATTCTTCTGGGTCTCGGGATCTTGTCACTCCCCAATGCCAACAGGAACTCTTCCAAGCCCAATGATCTGACCAACATTGTCCGGAAGACCCAGGAGAGGTTAGTGCTTACTACTTTGGTCTTTCTTTTCGTTTTGAATTGGAACTAGTCTGGTTTGGTTTCTGAAATGTTTTTGTTTTTTTGTTTTTTTAAGCTATGAAGATGAGGAAGGAAACGGCGAGCGTTGGGTTGAAGTGATTTCGTGGGAGCCTCGAGCTGTTGTTTACCACAATTTCTTGGTAATTTTACTCTCACCTTGTATTTCTTGTCAGACAAGCTTCTTGTTGCTAAATTTTGATCGGATTGAGTTGGCTTTGTTGTCCTCTAGAGTTTAGTTTTTAGATCTCTTTTGAGTCTTTCATTGAAGAGTGTTGATTTGAGTCTCTGAGTCTTGTTGATTTTAGATTTTAGTGTTTAGATTTTAGGAATGAAACGTATTTGGCTCTCCCATCAGAAGGATTGGAAATGTGATTTTGGAGATCTGTGTGTTTATTTAATTGAATTGTCTGAGATGTGATCTTGAGCTTCTTTGCATTTCTGTTGTAGACCAATGAAGAATGTGATCACCTTATTAGCCTTGCTAAACCGAACATGGTTAAGTCAACCGTGGTCGATGAGAAAACTGGTGGAAGCAAAGATAGCAGGTTTCTATCCTTTTGCTCTTCTACTTTAAACTTGGTAAGTTTTCTTGTTTGTTAAACTGCGGATACGGTCCCTGTGCAGAGTGAGGACGAGCTCAGGAACTTTTCTTAGAAGAGGACATGATGAAGTTGTCGAGAGGATTGAGAAAAGGATTTCAGATTTCACCTTCATTCCCGTTGGTATGTGCTCCTTTGCTTTACTTTGATGTGCAAAACCAAGTGCTGAAACATCTTAAGATCACCTGTTGCTGTTACTCATGATATCATGTATTTTGTTTCTTTGGAAAACCCTTTGTGAGTTTGTGAATCGCGCTTTTGTTTGTAGAAAATGGAGAAGGTCTTCAAGTTCTTCACTATCAAGTTGGTCAGAAGTATGAGCCTCACTATGACTATTTCTTAGATGAGTTCAACACCAAAAACGGAGGACAGCGAATAGCTACTGTACTTATGTACCTGTATGTAACTCAATCCCATTTTCTCAGACAATATCTTTATGTAATCTAATCTTGTTTCCGTTTTCGTGCAAATACAACATTAGGTCGGATGTTGATGATGGTGGTGAGACTGTATTCCCTGCAGCAAAAGGAAACATTAGTGCAGTCCCGTGGTGGAACGAGCTCTCAAAATGTGGCAAAGAAGGACTCTCTGTTCTACCAAAGAAGCGAGATGCTTTACTTTTCTGGAACATGAGGCCTGATGCCTCTCTAGATCCTTCGAGTTTGCACGGTAAACAGATACAACAGCCAAAAACTCTATTTTGCTTTCACTAGAAATCATAATATCATTCTCAAAACTTGAACATCCTCTGTTTTGATTTTCAGGTGGATGTCCAGTGGTGAAAGGAAACAAATGGTCATCCACAAAGTGGTTCCACGTCCACGAGTTTAAGGTTTAAGAGAAACAAAACAAAAATCTGAAATTTGAGGAGGTAATCTCTTAAAATCTCAAACTATATATCCACGAAATTTGTAAGATTTTCTCTCCGGTCTTTATCTTCAACCTCGAATTCGCTTGATCTATTTGTAGGTTTTTCGCAGACACAAAAGCTCAAATTTGTGTGGATACAGTTAAAACAGATGTATTCTGTATTTCCCGTTTGAAGTGAGAGATCCTTAGGATATTGGAGGCTGTCTCTTCTAAAATATTTGAACTTCTGTAATTTACGACATCATGTTCGGCTCTGGATTTTATAACTTTAATAACTCAATACAACCATGCATTTTCAGTTCCCTCAATACACTTTTCGTTATATTTTTAGATTGGTTTCCCTTGAAATTTAGTACTTTGATTTTCCATAATATTTTCGAGTTCTATAGGCAATTAAATTTAATTTTAGATCTGGTTGATTTAGCATTCTATTAGTTTATCCGATTATTTTATCTTTGATTATTAATAATAATAAAAAAAATTCAACCAAAAAAATATAATCTAATAGATTATTACTAGAATTACCGCATAATACTTCGAATGTCCAAAAATAGTTACCTTTAATGATCTCTGTTTTGATATAAATTATCTAGTTTTATTTTTAGGATAGAGTAGAAAGAGAGTTGATTTTTTTTTTTTTTTTCAATTTTGTCGTCTAAAATATATGCAAAGAAAGTTATACCACATAAATAAAAAGGCAGTACAGTTGTTGATAAAATGAGAGGCCAAACAAACCGGGCAAAGGCTAAAATGTTGTAGATAAGAAGGATAAAAAAGAGTTAGGCCTCTCATTATAAATGCATGAAATAAAAAAAACTCACAATCCCTGCATTTTATACATGTCTCTTACAAATAAAAGCAAAATCATCTGTACTGTTTTTTGGCTGAAATCACAGAGATTTTGTAGACAAAGTTTGGCTTGAGGCGTCCGCCATAACGGGACATGGGCCGCACCGAAATGAATGCTTGTACCGTAGTAGCCTGCAAGGAAGGAACCATAGATTATTGTTACTTAATATTGGTTTGATGGGAAAAACATAGTGTTTGGTATGGAAAAGCTGCAGTAATCCATTTACACATAAAAAAAGCTTTAAGTTTCAATATTGAATAAGCAATAGATAAGTCAATAGTTTAAAAAGACTGAACATAGAAAAACCTGTAAGCTGAAAGAGAAAAAACCATGGAGACTCGAAGACATACTGGAACAAGTGAAGAGCTGTTCCAACGAGGATTGCAGACGAGATAAACAAATGGAAATAATGAAAAAGGCGACAATTGTAGATTGAAGCTTGACAAAGAAGAAAGGAAATATTCACCATATCTTTGGTGAATTTTGTGTGAATATCCTAACACTAGAAGATTTCTATATCCCACGAATATATAAGGGAGACTAGGAAGAGTTCTAGGATTAGCTATTTTGAGAGAGTAAAAGTTTGTGTTTAATTTATGTGAGAGAGAGTTTAGATAACTCAATACGGTGAACTAGATATTGGCTTGTAATCTTCTAATTCTTGAGAGTTTAGATTTCACTGGTAGCAAACTAAGTAATATCTTAGGTGTTGTGTAATTCTGCTTAAAGGTTCTTTGAGAAAGAAATATATAAGAAAAGCAAATACATCGTCGTGTATTTGAGGAAAAGTTTGTGGTTCGGTTCTATCACTTTTTCAATTGGTATCAGAGCCTCAACCTCTGAACCAAGTTGTTCTCTAACAATAGGTAAAGACCCTGAGAAGATGGAATCGGGAAAAGAGTATGTGGCTATTCACCGCACCTTGTTGCTTACTCCGTTCAACTATGGTCAATGGAAGGTCAAGATGATGCAGACGCTTCGTGGGATTGATGAAGAATGCTTGAAGACAATCACCAAGGGTTGGACGTCTCCTGTATGTAAAGGAGAATATGGTGTCAATGTTCCAAAAGATCCCGACCTATGAACTGATCTCGAGAACGAGCTTTCGAAGTGGAATGCTAAATCACTTGGTATCATCATGACTTCAGTAAGTGACAAACAGTTCAAGTCTCTCCAAAGCTGTATTTCTGGAAAGCAGGCTTGGGATAAGCTCCAGAAAGAGCATGAAGGAACTACCAATGTCAAGAGATTTAAAGTTGACATGATTGCTAACAACTTTGAGAATCTAAAGATGGGAGAGGATGAAACCATTGGAGAATTTTCTGCTAAACTAAGCGGTATTGCTAGTGCTGGACAGAGCTAGGAAAGAGTTTCAAGGACAAGAAACTAGTTAAAAAGCTTCTGAAGAGTCTGCCTCCAAAGTTTGAGACTAAGAAGACTGCAATGGAAACAGCTTTAGACACGGATACCTTGGACTTCGATGATTGTGTTAAACATCTTCAAGCTTATGAGTTGGATTCTTTTGAACAAGAAAGGTGAATCGTCTAAAGGAGTTGCACTCCTAGTTTCAAGTGAGAAACAAGAGCTTATGGCGATAAGAAATGATGTAAGTCTCATGGTGAAGAAATTCAGTAAAACGGTCAGAAAGTTGGATAGAGATAATCGAAGGAAATTGATATATTACGTTTTTAACTCTTTCAAACCTTTGTTTTCAACTGTTTTTCGAGTCTTTTAGTGTCATTTTATAGTCTTAAAAGGTACAAACACGTTGGGGTATGGATTTGAGCTTCAAGATGAAGTTATGAGCTAAATTATGAAGAAACGCTGAATTTAGGATGGATCGATCGATCCATGATTACGAAGTTTGCGGGACATTTGCAGATCGACCTACACGAGACGGAGCCAAGTTTCTACACACGGATCGATCGATCCGTGGTCTGCCGAGTGCCATTTTTGGAAACTTGTCAATCATCATTTTGACAAAAACTTACCTTATTTTGGTGGATGTTGCACGAAAACCCTTCACTATAAAGCCATTTCCGAGCCTCCACAACAGTTTATGCTAGTTTATACTATCAAACTTAATTGAATTTAATTTTTCTCATCTATGGCTTTTTTATCACATGCATGGATTTTGTACTTTCAAGGTTTTACCACCCTCTTTCATTTCTGATGATTAAAACCCACCATATTAAAATCCCAAACTCTTTTCAAACCAATAAACACTTTCTAGAGTGAGGTCTTTTCTGAAAATGTTTCATGTGTAAAAGCTCGTAAGATTAGAGCGACAAACCTTTTTCTTCCATTAGCATTAGTCTCATTGGCTAATCTAGGGGGCTGGGATTTGTATACCTTGATTTGAGTTGATCATTTCGAATTTGCCTATGAAGATTTGGGTAGTACTAGAATGGAATAAGTTTGGGGGAGTTGGAGTTGGAAATAGAGGATTGGAATGTGGTTGGAAATAGAGGATATATATTTTTTTACCTAGAAGAACTCATGACTTGGAATCACTCTTTTAGCACTTCTGTTAATTTTGTTTACTTACGTTAAAAAAGTATATATATAAAAAAAAAACGAAAATTACTGTTCTATTAGCTAAAGAGTGATTAGAAATTTTATGTTTTGAGAGTTCTCTAGGATGGATTGATTTGGAGGAGATGATGAGGTTTTGGTTGAGTTAGTGATGATTTGAATTTTCAAGAATTGGGAATGGGTAGATGGAAGAAATTGCTTGTATGCATCAATTGCTCTTTTCTTTGACTTGTTTTTGCATAATGATAACATTCCGATTTCTTGATAGTTAGTCATTGTTTGAAATTTTGAAACACTTAACCACCTACATTTGAACCTTTCCCTCTTTGAACCAAATGTTGTGATCAATTGTCCATTTTTGAGACTGCGCCTATTGTTTAATTGAATGTAAAGGGAAGGTGAATATGAATCGAGTGGGATCATTAGCATTGAGCTTAAAGATAAAANCCGAATCCGTCTTTAGAACTTAGAATGCATGCTTTCTAGCTTTGACACCTTCAAACCTTTCTCTCTTCTTTAACCTTTGTTGTTTGCTTGCGGACAAGCAAATGTTAAGTTTGGGGGAATTGATATATTGCGTTTTTAAATCTTTCTAACCTTTGTTTTCAACTGTTTTTCGAGTCTTTTAGTGTCATTTTAGAGTCTTAACAGGTACAAACACGTTGGGGTATGGATTTGAGATTCAAGATGAAGTTATGAGCTAAATTGTGAAGAAAAGCTGAATTTAGGATGGATTGATCGATCCATGATTACCCAAGAAGTTTGTGGGACATTTGCAAGACCTGCACGAGACAAAGCCAAGTTGCTACACACGGATCGATCCGTGGTCTGTCGAGTGCCATTTTTGGAAACTTGTCAATCATCAGATTGACAAAAACTTACCTTATTTTGGTGGATGCTGCACAAAAACCCTTCACTATAAAGCCATTTCTGAGTCTCCACAACAGTTTATGCTAGTTTTTATTCTCTCTTTTTAGATCTAAATATTTTCCATTGTTCTTCATTTTGTTCTTGATATTTTTTGAGTTTCTCTTGGAGATTTCCTAGGAGGCTGTCATTTTCCTTTCATTCCTTGCATTCGCTACGGTTGAGAAGTGTTCTGAACCCTTGTTTCTTTACATTTTAATATTTTTATCATTAATAAAGTATTATTCAATATTTTGTGTTCTTGATTATGTTCTTCATTACATATTGTTTTCTTGTTAGTTTAGTCATGAGTGAGTAGTTAGGTTGTTAGATCTAGGGAGTTTATGGATTGTTAAGTTAGTAACTGGATGTAAATAGGTAGATGTGTAGAGAATTACCTCCTAATAAAACCTTAAAGCCTAAACTAGAATTGATCACCTAGTTTCTGTTCTTAGGATTTCCTATTAAACGAAAGTGTAGTAGAATTCCTGAAACCTTGTTAGGAGAGCAGATTGTCCTTAGCTAACGAAAGTTGATGCTAAGGCAAGTTGTGAACAAATCAAATCTGCTATAGTAAAGCTTTCTAGCTAGTTTAAATCTAAATGAAAGTTTAGGCATTTAAGTAGTCAAGAGAAGTGATTAGTACCACGAAATTGGACCAATCTATAATTATATTTGAGTTGGAATTGAGTAGAATTAGAACCTGAATAAACATCTAGTTTAGTTTTAAACAATCCATTGATCATCCCTAGGTCTAGATTTTTATTATTATTGAATTTAAAACCCATAGAAAAATTAGAAACCAAAACAAAAACTCTTTGAATATTCGGTTTAGCTTGATTAATTAAATTAATAGGTTATAGTGTAATTGCTGGGATTTGTGGATTTCGATCCTTACTACTGCATCGATACATTGTAGTTGTCAATGTCTTATTAAGTGAAAATAGACAACTTATTAAGTGGCGCCGTTTCCGAGTCTCACCATTTTACCCGTAACTGAAAAATTTAAATTAAGTCTAAATAATTTACTAACTCTTTCTTGTTTTTGTTTCTTCGTTGTTTTTGCAGGTGCATGACCAGAAGCCGAACACCACAAGAATCTTTAGAAATCCTGTCCGGCGACGAGCTTGCAAGAAGGGAAAGAGTCAACAGAAAGAGACGGTCGAATCTTGTCACAATGGGTGACAATCTCGACAATGCAGCTCTTCAAGAGCAACTGATGGTAATGCGTTTGCAAGTAGAGGCTCTCCAGGAGCAGGCCGACCACCGTCCATAGCCAACACTCAGCGGCGCTGACAAGCCACACATATTCTACAAAAACCGCTCAGCAATTGTTCCTCCACCAATGGCGAGGCAGGACTATGACATCAAGGGCCAGCTCATTCAGCTAGCGGAACAAAAGCCATTCTGCGGTTTTTCAAATGAGAATCCCATGGAGCACATTGAGCATATCGAGCAAATCACAACCTCTCTAAGGCCAATGGTGTACCACCAGACTATATCCGCTGCAAACTCTTCGAGTTGTCATTGTCTGGAAAGGCTCTTTCATGGCTCAAGTCACTCGCACCAGAGAGCTTAGTTGGATGGGAAGCAGCCCGAAATGCCTTTATTGACAAGTACTACACCAAAGGCAAGACTGTAGCTTTGAAGGCCAATATTTCCACCTATTCTCAGCACTCGGGAGAGTCCTTTTGTGAGGCGTGGGAGAGGTTCTGTTCCTACCGCCGAGACTGCCCCCATCACGGTTTTAGCGAGACGCAACTGCTTACTATTTTTTATGATGGTTTATCTTTGGAATTTAAAGGTCAATTGAACTCTGCTAGTAACGGAAATTTCATGAGTCGTAGTGTTGTAGATGCTTTGGAATCGATCGAGAACATGGCTGAGAGTTCTTCGAAGAGGAGTCCAAAATATGACAGAGGCAAGAAGGTTGCTTCGGGGGAGGCACAACAGATAGCAGAGCTAACCGAGCAAATCAGCTTACTTGTGAAAGCAAACCAGCGCGGCGTAAACTTCTGCGATAGAGAAGGTGGTCCTGTACCTTCTGAGGAGAACATGATGGGAGAAAATGATGATGAAGAGGAGTGCAACTATATCACTTGCCATGGGTACAAACAGGGATATAACCTCAACTACAAGCACCCTAATCTCTCCTACCGCAACACAAACGTCGAAAACCCACAAGATCAAGTATAACCGCTAAAAAATGTTGTTGGTTCTAACAATTCTTTTGTTCCTTTTCAGGGAAAGCCGGCCTTCCAAGTCCAGGGACAACAAAAGTAGCCATTCAACAATTACCAGTCCCCCATGCCTTCTGCACCTCCTTACCAAACCCCAGCAAACAACTCCCAAGATGAGTTGAAGACGATGATGCAGATGATTCTTGCTAACCAATAGAAGTCCACAGTGGAGATCAATGCCAAATTGGAGAACCATAATGCCAAAGTTGACGGCATGTACAACAGTCTGAACACCAAGTTTGAAGCCTTGGTGAACCATGTCAAAAAGCTAGACACTTAGGTGGCCCAAACAGCCGAAGCAGTCAAGAGACCTTAAGGGGCATTCCCTGGACGTACTGACGAAAACCCGAGGAGTGCAAATGTCAATGGCATCACCCTACGGAGTGGTAGATTGGTGGACTCTCACGAGAAAGAACCCTTTGCACCAAAACATGTAGTAGTTTCTGATGATGTTGATGAAACTATTATCATGGGTATATTGAATGATGCAGGAAAGGCGACACCAACTGCTGATAATGCACCAAAGCCTACACTTGTCGAGCGCATATACATACCAAAGGTGCCATATCCCACCAAGCCAAAACTGTCAAAGAAAGCTGCAAAGAAGGCGAAGGAAGAGGCATAATGCAGGGAAATCATCGACGACATCAAAGTTAAATGCAAACTGAAGATGATGATAGAGCTTATGCCGTCCATGCATCTCACTATGAAGAACTTGGCAACATCTAAAGTCGCAGACGAAGAGGAATATGTGTGATGCTCACAGAGGAATGCAGTGCCATACTTCTAAACAAGATGCCGAAAAAACTTGGAGACCCAGGTCGATTCGTTCTATCTGTCAAAATTGGTTCAATTGACTTCGCTGCTTCTTTATGTGATTTAGGTTCCAGTGTCAACCTGATGCCATACTCGGTGGCGAGGAAGCCGAGCTTGACAAACTTCAAACTAACAAAGATTTCATTGGTGTTTGCTGATCGTTCAGTCAAGTATCCTGTGGGAATTCTGGAAAACATCATTATCAAGATAAGAGGAGCTTATGTGCCAGCTGACTTTGTTGTGTTGGAACTAGAAGAGGAACCCAAGGACCCTCTTATACTTGGAAGACCTTTCTTGTGTACTGCAGGTGCCATCATAAATGTCAGGTGCGGGCTTATAAACCTCCATATCGGAGATATCATGATGCAGTTTCAAATGTACAAGCTGCTGAAACAACCGATGCTCGATGGACAAATATTTTCTATTGACGACTCATTGGAAAACGGTGCAGAGATTGCTGATGAGATGTTGTTTGACGACCCACTGGAGATTGCTTTGACGAGAGTGGAAGGAAAATTTAGTTTTAATGATGTAGATATTGTAGGTTATGCAAGGATGTTGGACTCCAGCAAATCCATGGAGCGGATGCTAGCTTATCTTAGTCTTGATGACAATGCATCAACATTAGTTTCCCACAACGTAAAATCTTCTGAGAACCCTTGGTGCGAGCTTAAGGGCTCCCAAGGTTGAGCTCAAGGTTTTACCAGCTGGGCTAAGGTATGCGTATCTCGGTCCTAAAACACTTTCCCTGTCATCATCAATGCTGATTTGAATGTTGGAGAGACTACTTTTCTCCTTTGTGAGCTTAGGATGTACCGTAGAGCCTTAGGCTATTCACTAGATGACATCACTGGCATTTCACCTGACCTTTGCATGCATAGAATCCATCTAGAAGATGTGTCAATGACTTATGTAGAACATCAGAGACGGTTAAACCCGAATCTAAAAGATGTTGTTAGGAAGGAGATAATGAAACATCTAGAGGCTGGTATAATTTATGCTATTTCAGATAGTATATGGGTTAGTCCCGTGCATGTAGTGCCAAAGAAGGGTGGTGTGACTGTAGTTAAAAATGACAAAGATGAGTTGATTCCAACTAGAACTGTCACATGCCATAGGATGTGTATTTATTAGAGGAAGTTAAATGCTGCCACTGGTAAAAACCATTTTCATTACATTTTATTGATCAAATGCTTGAACGTTTGGCTAACCATGCTTACTATTGTTTTTTAGATGGTTATTCAGGTTTCTTTCAGATTCCTATACACCCAGACGACCAGGAGAAGACGACATTCACATATCCTTATGGCACTTATGCTTATCGCAGAATGCCATTTGGCTTGTGCAACGCTCCAACGACTTTTCAATGCTGCATGATGTCCATTTTTTCTGATATGATTGAGGATATTGTTGAAGTTTTTATGGATGATTTTTCTGTCTACGGGTCTTCTTTCTCTAACTGCCTTTCAAATTTGTGCAGGGTTTTGAAAATGTGTGAGGAGAAGCATCTTGTGCTGAACTGGGAAAAATGCCACTTCATGGTGAGAGATGGAATTGTTATAGGACATAAGATTTCTGAGAGTAGCATTGAGGTTGACAAAGCCAAAATCGAGGTGATAACCAGTCTACAAGCCCCTGATTCTAAGGAATACGGAATTTTCTTAGACATGCATGTTTCTACAGGAGGTTCATCAAGGATTTCTCCAAGGTAGCCCGTACCTTAACGCAGTTGTTGTGCAAGGAAAGCAAGTTCCACTTCGATGAGGCATGTATGCATGCCTTCCTTGCCATAAAGGAAGCATTGGTGAGCGCACCAGTTGTCCATGCACCAGATTGGGAGCTTCCATTTTAGGTGATGACTGATGCAAGTGATTACGCTGTTGGCGCTGTCCTTGGACAACGCAAGGATAAAAAGCTTCATGTCATCTACTACGCTAGCCGCACGCTAGATGATGCCCAACGTAAGTATGTTAGTACTGAAAAGTAATTACTTGCAGTTGTGTTTGCTTTTGATAAATTTCGCTCTTACCTTGTCGGTTCTAAGGTTATTGTTCACACAGACCATGCCGCTTTGCGGTATTTGCTTAACAAAAAGGACGCCAAGCTTAGGCTCCTGCGATGGATTCTTTTGTTGCAGGAATTTGACTTGAAGATAAAGGGCAAGAAGGGAGTAGATAATGGAGTAGCCAATCACTTATCCAGGATGCACATCAATGAGACGGTACCAATCAATGACTATCTTCCTGAGGAGAACGTCTACATGATCGATGTTTGCTACGCCGCGGAAGCTGCAGCTGTTGAAGAAGTTGTGATGCCTTGGTTTGGAGAGATAGCCAACTATCTAGCTGCCGAAAGAGAGCCTGAGAAATTTACCGGCCATGACAAGAAGAAGTTCTTGCGAGATATCAGACACTATTACTGGGACGAGCCCTACCTCTACAAGAAGTGCGCTGATGGTGTTTTCCCCCGATGCATTCCAGAAGAGGAAGTCCCAGCAATTTTACATGATTGTCATGCTTCTTCTTATGCAGGTCACTTTGCAACTTTTAAGACAGTTTCTAAGGCATTGCAAGCAGGATTTTGGTGGTCCATGATGTTTAAAGACGCTCATGCATTCATCTCCAAGTGTGACACTTGCCAGCGACAAGGAACCATCAACAAACACAACGAGATGCGTTAGAATTTCATTTTGGAGGTCGAGGTGTTTGACGTGTGGGGAATTGATTTCATGGGACCTTTTCCAATTCCAAGGAAGCATGAATACATTCTTGTAGCTGTTGACTATATCTCCAAATGGGTGGAAGCGCTTGCAAATCCAACAAACGACTCGAAAGCCGTTCTTAAATTGTTTAACACTATTATTTTCCCCAGGTTTGGAGTACCAAGAGTTGTCATTAGTGACGGAGGATCACACTTCATCAACAAGGTCTTTGCCAAACTATTGAGGAAACATGGAGTAAAACACAAGGCCGCCACCCACAGATGAGTGGCCAGGTCGAAGTCTCAAACAGAGAAATCAAGAGCATTTTGTAGAAGACGGTGAAACCATCTCGTAAGGATTGGTCTCTGAGATTGGATGACGCATTATGGGCCTACAAGACCGCATTCAAGACACCATTGAGCACCACACCATTGGGCACCACACCATTCCACCTTGTCTGCGGCAAAGCCTGTCACCTTCCCCTAGAACTTGAGCATAAAGGCGCATGGGCTATCAAGACGATGAACTACAATATCAAACCTGCCCAAGCATGACGGTTGATTCAGTTGAATGAGCTAGATGAAATTCGTCACACCGCCTACGAAAATTCGAAGATTTACAAGGAGCAGACGAAAGCCATTCATGACAAAAGGATCATTTCCCGCAACTTTGCTGCCAATGATCAGGTATTGCTTTTAAGTTCTCGTTTGAAACTTTTTTGAGGAAAGTTGAGATCACGGTGGTCCGGCCCTTTCACCATCAAGGAAGTGAGACCTTATGGCGCGGTGATTCTATTTGACAAGAACGGTTCTGAGTTCATTGTCAATGGACAAAGGCTAAAACCATACCTCGCATGCACAACAATCACTAAAGGCGGCATTGTTCGCCTAAGTGAACATATCAACGCATAAAAGGCGTACAAGTCAAGCTATGTGACTTAAAACAAAGCGCTTAGTGGGAGGCAACCCACTCAATAGAGTTTTTCTTTCTTTTATTTTATTTCATTTTATTTTATTTTCTTTTTCTTTTTAACTAACATATTAATTTTTAGTTGTGTTTTTAAGTGTTTCAGAGAGTATTATTCAATTAAAAAAAGAAAAATACAGGGGACAGATCGATCGATCCCTAGATCGGCGAAACACGAGCCACGGCACGGACAGCTCGGAGATCGACTAGCAAAAGCCGGACCGACCGATGGAAACACGGATTGATCGATCCGTGCGTGGATCGATCGATCCGTGCACATGTATGGTCCGGTTCGGTTTAAGCCGATTTAAATCATTTGAATTAAATCGGAAAACACAGATTTTACCCCAAACCAACCTCATTCTGGATCAAAACTCGTTTTTCTCCTCTCTTTGCTCTTCTTCGGTGATTTTGGGGGAGAAACTTTGATTCCTCTTAACTCCCTCATTACTTGTCCAATCTTGTTGATTCTTGACCCTAATCCACTTGAGTTTTCGTGCTTAATCTGATTCTACACTCCATTCATTCACCCAAGCAAGGTAAGTCACTCAAATCTCAATAATAAGAGACAAATTTGAAGAACTAGGTTTGACAATTCCGGGTTTGATTCATGGATTTTAGGTTACTTATTGGTTATATTAGGCATCCTAGGATGTTTTTATGCCTTTTCCATGTCTTAATTGTGAATTTTGGAGTTTTGAAAAATCCCTCGTTGGGTATGGACGAATTTGGGTATAATGATGAATTTTGTTGGCCATTGCCTTGATTTGGAACTCTAGAGTATTGTAATATATGAGTCTAGACCTTATAGCACACTCATCTCAATTATCTTGTGGAATTTGATGATTTTTATCATTTGGATTAAGGTTGGATAGAAGTATTGAATTGGTTAAGTATGGGTTATGAGAATGGCTTCCTATGAGTTTCTCTAGCTTTGGAACATGATTATCTAGTGTGTTTATACATCTATAATTGCTCATTTTGATTTGGACAGCCATTTGATATAGTGGTATTGATTTGGGATGGTTGTGTTTGCTTGGTGGTGTGTAGGATAATGGCAAGAGAAGAAGGCTCAGGCACATCTTTACGCAAGAACCCACCCCATCTTACAAGGAACCCGACATCCCAGTCAGAAAGGCCAACCCTATCTCGCGCTCAAAAGGCCAAGGAGAAACAGGTTTCAACTCCAGAACCATCTAGTTCTGAGGATGATGATGATGATGATGATGATGATGACCAGTCCGATGAAGAGGAAGTACCGGAGATGACTATAGCTCCTTGGCCTAGACCTGATGGCACACGATTTGAGGATGGCATACCTATCATGATGGGGGAATACATCAAACTGGTTGATTTGAAGGCTTCTACAATGTATTGAAAGCGCAAACCAGACGACCCATGGAGTACAGCTAATAAGGTCTTCTACAACGGATGGCTTCGCCTCAAATTCGAACCTGCAAGAGCCATTTGTGTTAGCACATTCCAGAAGATGGGGATAATGTCTGATATGATGTCGATTTTGAGCCGAATGGAACTTGGGACCTTACCATACAAGCCTTACCACCTTTATGAGGAGTTAACTCGACAGTTTTTTGCTTCTGTGGAGTTACATATGCGACATGGTGGCCATGATAATGCTCTAGATGCTTACATCACATTCTTCTCTCGCGGTAGGCTCTTCGAGCTTTCGATTCCAGATCTTTGTGAGGTATTTGATTTTGATGCGACGAAGAGAGGATGCCATTACCCTACCTTCAACACTCTGGATCTTAAGCGCACGATTGGACACACAACGACGGACTCACATGACCGTAAGCTCGCCAGGATTTGGAATCCAATGATTCGAGTGGCCACAAAGATACTGGGGAGCTTGTTCTTAGGCAAGGAGGAGACATGTTCACTTCCAGATGCAAGGATGGTTCTCCTACACTATGGCCTCCCTCGTTCGATTGATGATGTCTACACTCCTGAGACCCGACGCAGAATTCCCAAGGTCACGTGGGATTAACATCTCCAAATCCAAGGATGAATTTTTAGGTAATATACTAACTCTTATTTTCTTGAAGAGTGGAGTTAATTTGAGTACAGAGCCATCACCTAGGACGGAGGTTGCAGTCTTTATGCCTACTTCAAGACCGCACTTATTGTGAAGGGTGATATCCAGACATATACATTCACCGACCTCGAGGGATTCACCAGACATGTCAAACTCCCCGTTGAAGGCCTGACTTCACCATCTACTCGGGAGGCTTTATGGTTCAATGTCCCTCTACACCTCTTATGTGACCCACTGCGCGCTTCTACTAGACGCCGAGCTCCACCTCCCATGCCTGTTCCACCACCTCAGCCCTCCTCTGTGGAGTACACCTTGCCACCTTACACTAGTGAGTATGGTCTTGATCCTCTTCCTTCAGGTGCTTCCGTGGAACAGCGTCTAGACCATATTCTGGAGAACCATCACCGTCAGCATTCCATGCTGACAAGGATGTGGGGAGCTATGTCCAATATTGTATGCGGTGGAGGATCCTCAGCACGTGACACTGCAGGCCCCAACGGCAAGACCCATGACGATGAGGCTGTAGATGATGAGACCATCCCCCACACGAGAGCTCGACGTGATGCTTGACAGCGAGCCACCATGACCCCGCTGTATCATTTCTTTTTCTTTTCTTTTATTTTATCTCTCACTTTTTATTTGTCGTATCTTTCTCTGCTCTTATTTTCACACCGGAGACGGNCACTTTTTATTTGTCGTATCTTTCTCTGCTCTTATTTTCACACCGGAGACGGT
>OVAP01003231.1:0-17192 GCA_900406295.1 Aurinia saxatilis
CTATCCCAGCAACAATTTTACTGGGATCCCGCTATCACGGAGACGGTCTGAACAGCGTTCGAGAAGAAGCTTGCGAACCGGCTACTTGATCAAGTGGGCCGATGGAAGAGCAAGTGGTTGAAGCCGGGCGACCACGCGAAGCCAGTTTGGTTTTGCCCAATAGTTTGGGCAGGACTAGTCGAGTATTGGCGAACGACCAAGTCCCAGGGACGGAGGATTCAGATCCAATCTGCTAGACTCACTCCGCTTGTTGCAGGGGAGGGTCCGTCTAGACATGGATCCGGGCAATGGTCATTTCGATAGCATGAGCGGGAAATTGTAAGTCCCAATTTTTTTCCTTTTTATCATTGTTAATTACAATTGTTAAATTTATAATATTTAACTTTAACTTTTTATTTTGTTTCCATAATGCAGGCCGAGAAGAAAAAGGTCCCGGTATCCATAGTCGATGTTTGGGAGGAGACGTATCGGAAGTCCGATGGTACTTGGTTCTCCAAGCGGGTGGAGCAGTACCATACGGAGATTACTTCCCGCGTGCAGGAAGTTTCTTCGCAATCCTCCACCCCTGATGACCAACAGATTGAGGTCACGCCCGACGAGATCAACCGGATTGCAACCGAGGTAATTTTAATTACATTTAATAAGTCTAATTTTAATTACCTTAATATATACATATATATAATAATACTTATAGTTCATATTTAATTCATTATTTACTATAATGTTTATTTTAACTTTCTAATATTTAATTATTTTTTATGTACATGATCGCCTAGGTTCTCCCCCGTAAAAAGGAAAAAGTGGCATGTACCGGATCACTCTGGATTGGAGATTTGAGGGGTCCGACTCCTACCCCACCCTCAGACCCGGTTCTTCATGCTGAGCTCGATTAGGCGCATGAACTAATTCGTTAGCAGAGCCAGCAGATCGCGGAGCTAAATCATCGCAACGACGGGTTCGACATGTTGTTTGACTATGTTAGGACTACTGATCCTAACTTCTCGAGCCTCCTCGCCAGACACCGAGTCCAAGCTCCCACAACCGGACCATCCACGCAACAGTCGGTTCAGAAGGATAACGAGCTCGACGGCGATCGATGATATATTGCTAGTTTTTTTATTTTAATTTCTATATTTTGTAAAAATTTACATTTTTAATTATATATAATATATTTTAAAAAAAAATATTTGCGTAATTTATTTTAATTATTTTTTTATTATAACAATTCGTCGCAAATGCCACGCAGATACCAAACAAATTAATATGTCGCAAGTTTGTAGCAAGTGCAACGACATCTTCTCCCTCGCACTTACAACGAACGTGCGACAAATTCATTTGCTTGGTATCTGCGTGGCATTTGCGACGAACTGTTATAATAATAAATAAAAAATACATGGTAATCCGTTGCAAATACCTCGCAAAGATTTGCGACGGATTTGCGTCTGACCTCCCCGGACGTCGCACATCTGTCGCAAAACTTGCGACGGAGATGTGAGTCCGCGTCCTCCTCCTAACAACGTCGTCGCAAGGTTTTAGCGAGGAACTTGCGACGAAATCCTTTTCCTCGCAAATTTGCGACGTATATGCGATGTTTTAGTCTTTAAGACGAGCTATTTGCGACAGACTTTGTGATGTCGCAATTTCGACGCAAATCCTGATTTGCGACGAACTAGCGACGTTTTTTTTCGTCGCAAACGAGCTGTTTTCTTGTAGTGATGCCACCAGTCTCAAAAAGACAATAAGAGCAGGGAAAACGATGTATCCAACTCTCATTGATTAGAACACAATCAATTTTCTTACATACCAGATCGTCTTCCCTCTTGTTACTCCAAGTGAACAAAGGGCCTTTATAGTCCAAATCGCTGAGACTACAAATTCTTACTTCCTCCTGAAAATCTTGCATCCCTATAGGTATATGTGCCAAGTCCTCGCCAGTGGAGTGCTCCTCCAAATTCAATACTTCATTAAAATCCCCCAACAATATCCATGAACCATTCCTTAGCATAGGAGCTTGAGAATGATTCACCAACTCTTCCTATAGTGCTTTCCTCTCTTGCACCAGATTAAACGCATACACAAAGGAGCAGAAAAACTCCTCTTCCTCACCATCCAACAAAATCGATACAGTTACCATTTATGTAGACTTAAACATTGGGGTGACCCTAATGTTCCCTCTACACAAAATCCAGATCCTTCCCAAACTGTTGTACTCATAATTAGAGTAATAACACCAATCTCTAAACTCACTCGCAACAATCTTCTCAGCTTTCCCCTCTTCCACTCGTGTCTCCAACAAACAACCAAACGTAAATGCATTAGACTGTAACCAATTTTTAACTACTGCATGCTTCTCTGCTTTGTTGAAACCTCTCACATTCCAGAAAAACCCTGTCATATTTAAAATTTATGGGGCAAGCTCTTCCCCAAGAAAGAGTTTGATGTATTCTTGTTTCCTCTAGTTGTTCTTAAAGAAAGCTGCTTCTGAGGGACCGCAGGAGGTTTCCTTTGTCTCCTTTGTCTCCTCTTCCTAAATTTCTTACTAGAACTTAGCAATTCTCTCTGCTCAATCTCCATGACAGTCTTATTCTCAGTATCCTGCAATTCATAATCATCCTCTTCCATCCCATTCAGAAACGCATCAAACTTCGTTGGGATACAATCTCCTGAACCAACAATTGGAATCTTGGCTTTAGAACGAGACCCTCTGACTTCAGTCCACTTTTCAATCTGCTCCACCAGAGAGACCTCCAAAAACTGTGGAATTATCTCTGTTTCCTGCCCCTCAGTTTTCTCAGCCATATCAGTTACCACTTGTGGATCCTCCATCTTGTCCTTTGGAACCTCCATCTTCTCCTCTAGAGCTTTCATCGTCTCCTCAATAACCACCGTCCTTTTCTCATCCTTCTTTGTATATCCACCCTTACGCATTGTGCAGTCCAGTTATGACTCCATTTATTATAATGAGGACATCTCGTTGGCAATCATGGATAAGTAAAGCTAACTTCTCTCTGAACCCCAATATAATTAAAATTTTGTTTTTTAACAAGTAAAAAACTTAGTTTTCAATTTTTTTTTTTGTAAAAGTCACTTATTTTTCAAATTATAAATAGTTTTTATAATAATAAACCAAATCTCCCTTTGTTGTTTGTAGTTTTTTTTTTTTTGTCGAACAAAATTTTAATTATATTGGGGTTCAGAGAGAAGTTAGCTTTACTTATCCATGATTGCCAACGAGATGTCCTCATTATAATAAATGGAGTCATANGATAAATGGGGTCAGAACTGGACTGCACAATGCGTAAGGGTGGATATCTTTGTTGTTTGTAGTTGTTTATTTTCTTTTTGAGTTGTTGGTGCTTTTAAAATTGAACTTTTTTGTTACGTTATGTTGTACTTTTCTAATGGATATTATAAATTATGTTGTAGTGTGACCAAAAAGTAACATACATTTTTTTTTAAAAAATGTTTACATTTCAAAGTTTTAGAGATTATATGCAATTGAATTTTCCATTCAAAATCAAATTAAATACTCAATAAAAACGACCACTGTGAATTAACATTGAGACGTTATAAAAATGAACATGCTTAGTAATTTTGAAACCTCAAGGAGACTAGTCACATTATAATTAACATTTTGTTTTTAAGAAAAGAAACGAAATTATTTAATACCATCACACCACCTGATTAGAAAATTCAAACTCAGTCCAACGAGGTTCCAACAAACCCAATGAAGTGTCAAAACAAACCCATGCGTGTAGGGTTTCCAAGCAAATACTTAGTATATATACCTAAGTTATGAGAACAACAGTTGTAACCTTGAGAGTTGTGAAAACAACTCTCCTCCTTTACCTAAATTTATTATTCAATCAAAATCTTAGTTTTCTAGGTTACTACCCAAAGCTTTTCCCCTTTCATTTACATTATACATGATAAAGCTCATTTGAGCTATTTCAAATTCGTAATTTTTATTTTCTTTAGTCTACTAAGTTCATTGAGCATAAATCTCTTGTTTTGGATTTACTTACAATACATCCATGTTAACGGTTTAACGCGCATGCTAATCTAGTAATAAAATAACACTAAGAATTCAAAATGAACAAAATCGAATTAAAAATTATTAAAAATAAAATATAAAAAATCAGCAACCAATTAGAATCAAACCAAATTTTAAACTTCAACCCAATCAAAATGAATAAAAAATTTCTGACAAATTATCAGTATCACCAACCTAATTGTCCAGATAACCAAGACTTGATAAACCGATGTAAACCAAATTGGACATAAACAAACTAAGATAACCAACCAATTCTGGATTTTGGTGTTATCAATTTTTTTTCGCTCTAAACCGAATTGAACCGAAAGTCTTAATTGACTGGTCAAAAAGTTCTGAAACCTCTGAGTAAGAAAGAGGTTCTTAGCAATATTTTTACGTCTCCAATCCTAACACAACCTTATCCTCCAAAACATTTTTTAGAGTTATAGAATAGAATTTTAAAATGTTAAGATAAAATATTATTAATTATTAGTACTTGAATCTTAAATTTAACAAAATCTAAAGATATAATTTAATATTCCAAAACTCAAATTTTAATATAAAATATAATTTTATTAACCAAAAAAATATTAGTTATGGAATTTTTTGACATATTAATTAAGAATTTAAAATTATAGATCAAATATAAAATTCGATTTCTGCAATTTTAAATCGGTAAACTGAAACCAAGAATCCAATCTAACCATATAACCAAGACTTGGACGATAAACTAATGCTATTTTTTGTATTGTCCAAATAATGCGAATTTTGGACGATAAACTGAATTGCAAATTGAAGAAAAAACAAATAACTTACCAAACAAAACTAAATTAACCGACCATTTATAAAATTTTGGTATTATCCAATTTTTTTTGCTCCAAACCGAACGGAATGATGTAATTAACCGGTCAAATATTTCTGAAACCTCTAAATAACAAAGAGGGTCTTCCCTGTATTTATAGCTCTCCAATCCCTAACACAGCCTCATCCTCCAAAACCCTAATTTCTTCTCGTCGCTTTAGCTTTTTTTTTCTCTGAACTCTGAAGATGACGGTGGAAGCAGTAAACCCTAAAGCTTACCCGTTGGCTGATTCTCAGCTGGCGAACACAATCATGGATCTTGTTCAACAAGCTCACAACTACAAGCAGCTCAAGAAGGGAGCTAATGAAGCTACCAAGACACTGAACCGTGGTATCTCTGAGTTCGTTGTCATGGCTGCTGATGCTGAGCCCCTTGAGATTCTTCTCCATCTTCCTCTGCTTGCCGAAGATAAGGTTTGTGTTTCTTCTCTGTCTCGTACTACCATCTATGATATGTTGTGTCTTGATTAAGTTCGCATCTTCTGTTGAGTTATTGAACTAGTGGATTGTATTGTTAGGGAACTATTTGTTTAAAAATTGGTGTTTTTGTAGATTAGTATTTCTCTCCTGATTCTTACACGCCTAAGAAGCCATATTTAGTACATATCGAGTTCTTAAAATATGCAATCTCAAAGAATGTAGCTTCTCACTCTTGAGGAATACATGATTCATTGTAGCTATAGTTTATCTTACTTCAAGCTGCCATGTGTTGAATGTTGTCTGATTTTGAAGCAATCCTTTTTGTTTCTTTTTTACTCTAGAATGTGCCATACGTGTTTGTACCTTCCAAGCAAGCGTTGGGAAGGGCTTGTGGTGTGACGAGGCCTGTGATCGCTTGCTCAGTTACTTCGAACGAAGCAAGCCAGTTGAAGTCACAGATTCAGCAGCTCAAGGATGCTATTGAGAAGCTCCTGATCTAAGGACTTCTTGCTCGGTATGAAGGGTCTCTTGGAATGGCTCTGACTGATGTTGTCTGTGCAACTAAGCAATCGATATCTATCTATCTACTACTCATTCAAATATTGTGTTGTGAAACATTTTATGTTTTGGTGGAACATCTCTAATTTATGCAGTCGAGTTTCTTAGATTTGGATTTGTGTTTGGTTTATGTTGAAACATCATTGCATCATGAAACAAAATCAAACTGATAATTATGATGTATGACCCTTAAGACCTAGTTTTCGCCTATCAACTCAATTAAAATTCATCTTAACTGACATTTGTTACATTCTCTTAAAGCTCTATTGAACATTATTAATGTATGTAACAAAATGTCTTAGATATGGAATATGTTGAAACATCATGGTATGACGAAACAAAATCAAACAGATAAAGAGCTAAATCACGCTGAAGACCTTGTTTTGGCCTATTAACTCGAGTATATATTCTTAGCGTTCCGACATTTGTTTCATTCTTATATCGCTTTGCTTTGTCAAGCAAACTAAAACATTCATTGATTCTTTTCTTCCTCTCTTTGCTTATTTTTTTTACACAAATAAAATCTTTTACGTCCAAAACTACTATAAAGTATTGTAATCTTGTGCAATCAGCAAAACCAAACTAATTTATAAGCAATGACATCCCCATGTATGTCTATTGCTCAAACGGTCTCCTCTAAACTATGTGCAACAGAAAAGAGATTTAGCTCTAGCTCATGGTGCGCAAAGAATTTTCTCTCATTCCCAGTCATTAACAAGAGTTCTAGCAATCCAGGTTTTCAACTGTATAATCCAAACTCAAATCAAAATTTCTTTAAGCATCATACAAGCGCAAAAAAATCTGGACCAGAAACGGAGGAGACAGAAGATAAAGAGGATGACAACGAAGAAGACTTCAAAGTAGAAAAGGAAGACCATGAAGACTTTCGAGAAGAGGATGATGACAAGGGAGTCTTTGGAGCAGAGGATTACGACAAGGAAGACTATCGAGCAGATGATGATGATGACAAGGAGGTCTTTGGAGAAGAGGATGACGACAAGGAAGATTATCGAGCAGAGGAGACGGTTCTAAAACTATACAATGATATCAAGAACCGAAACATCGAAGGAATTTCAGAAGTTATTGGAGATGATTGTCAATGCTTTAGCAACATATTTTCTACTTACCGACTCTTACAAGGCAAGAAGGTACGCACATTGTTAAATCGAAAACATTGCTTGAGTCTTCTAAATTTTTAATTTTTTAAAAAATCCATACGTTTTGGAACGAAAGGGAATCAAAGGTATTACTGTCTTTTTAATTGCAGCAAGTGATGGCTTTCTTCTACTGGCTGATGATGAAACTAGGGAAAGATATCAAGATTATTGTTAAACCAACGTCCAAAGATGGCATGACCATTGGTGTTCAATGGCAACTTGGTTAGTCTCTCCTCCCAAAATCCTACTCTGGTTAACTGCTACTCCTAATACCACAATAATTCTAAATACTATTTGGTTTGCTCAAGAATAACCGGATACCCTCCAAAAGCTCTTCCCTCATACCAAACCGAATCCAGTCTTCCAATTCGATTTTTGAAAACGATTGTTCCTCACGATGTTTTACCTGTGATGGCCAGAATGGGAGAAGCCACACATCCAATTGGGGAAGGGATTCAGTTTCCACATCTGCCATATCTACCAGGGAAGGCTGTTGATAAAGTCCGTATCCATCCTGATCTCACACGGATTTCATCCCGATTATACAACCTGTGTTCATGACTATCTTTAAACCAAAACATTGCAGGAACGTGGAGATGTTCATGGAGCCAATCTTTCACATCGAGCATCTAAGACTAGTGAGCCTGATCAAAATTAACCTCTCACATCTCCTCATGCTCATAAGATTTACTTGAGACACTTACCTATTATTGTGGCTTCTCATTTTCTTTTGTTGCAGAGAACCATAGCATTTGCAGTGAGCTTGGCTGAGAAGATAGTAACTTACCTGAGACCAGCAGAAAACACAAGGAGGCAAGCAATGAGCCTTCTGCTACTTGCTCTTCTGCTGCTTGCTGCAACCGCTTTCTACTTCACCAGACCGAGATTCTGATAAAAATATATGGAAGAAAGCTAGCAACAATAAACATTAAAGAAGATAAGATTTTTCTATCAGTAGGATGCAAATATTTTTAACTGGGGAAAACATAGATAAACACAGCGTCTTTTTTCCTAAAACATTCATGGGTGAATAGCGATAAATACAAAACATTTTCGCCATTTGACCCGTACACTACAGTTTTCAGTACTAGAATATCACAGATCTTCTGAATACTGTAAAATACTAAATACGATATCAACCTAAACATGCCGAAATACAACCAACTACACAAAGAACCCAAAGGAAGATGAAAAAGGGTTTAAAGGAAGTTAAACAGAAAAGGTTATTTTCTTCCCTATCAGAGTTCTACATCCATGAGTCACAAGTAGGTTCCCTAGATACACCTGCAAAAGAATTACAATACAGATCTCAATTGATGAGTCAAACATGGCTGCTGTAATTACCATAATCCTTGAATTCAAATGTCACTTACACTAGTAGTTCCTAGTTAATTAAGTCAGACCAGAAGATATCACGTCCGCTTGTACATATGGCGCCTCAGCATTTCATTTATCCCCACACCTGAGATGCTTTCACACCCAAGAAGATCACGAAGCTTTTCATCACACTGAATAGCCATTGGATTTACAGGGTCCTGCAAACATACGAAAGGGAAGAATGCACAGTCTTAGTTACCAAAGCTGTGTGAAAACATGCGAATATTTAAAAACCAATTCTAGATATTATCTTAATGTGGGAATTCCAAACAATAAGCTTGTAGGAGCAAACAGGGTGTTTAAAAACCCACAAGAACCTTAAATGATACCCCTACCTCTAGGTTGTTGAGTTTTATGTATTCCCAAACACGGCGAACAATCTCTTCATCTTTCATCTCCGTCTCACCAGTGCCAAAGAACTTAGACAGTGGCTCAGATAATGCGACATTTGAATTGACAGTGACAGGCTCTGTGGTCTCAGTCTTAGTCTCCACCTCCGCTTTAGCCCGTTTCGCTTGACCAGAGTCCTCTGCCAAAAGAGGTTTTAAACAGTCAGTATAACACAGAGCAAAACCAAAGAATATTTGAGGCTGAACACAAAAATTTAATCAAAGCATTACTTGATGGATCAAGAGGGAGAATATGCTTAGCAAGCAGCTTGTTCATTTTAAACATGTCAGTGCAATCAGTCTCAAAGACCACACGCAACGCATCATCGCAAATGATCTTCCGCTTGTTACTCGGGTCTTGGAGGTTGTTCTTCCTTATGTAAGCCCACAATTGCTTCACAATCTGAAACCAAAACCCAAACACACAAGAACAAATTTATAACAATCCCAATTGCTTCTACACATCTGAATAACACATTCTCATAAAGGGTAATAATAACCTCAGTTCTGGGAAGAGCAGGTTCACCAACAACGACTTGAAGTTCAGGAGAAACCCTACAGACTTTGTTTAGTCCTCCAGGACCACCCTTTCTCTTAGTTCCAGCTGGAGCACTGCATTGAAACACATTTTGGTAAAAATTGACACACCCAAAGCCAAATTCACAATAACTTTACACGTTCTTTTTTTTTATAAATGCTGATATTTTGGGGAAAGTGACAGAATTTTGTAAGAAATTTCCAAATTTCAGAGTTATAGAACTGTGTGAGCTATAAATATCAGTGCATAGATAGACCTAAAAACCAGAAAATGAACAAAATTGAGCTAAGAAATTAGAGATACCAAAAAAAAGGAAAATCACGTTTCCATGAAAGAAGCAAAACCCCTAATTAGTGCAAGCGTTGGAAAATGTTGGAAACCCTAGGAAACGGACCTTTCTTTGGGAGGTTGATTAACAGAGAGAGCAACATTAGGTCCTTGGGAAAACATCACAGAAGAAGATTGTTGCTGCTGCCGAGGAGATTGGTGCGGCGGCATGTAAGGCGGATACGGCTGCCGGAAATTGAGGTCATAAGAGTGGTACTGAGGAGGAGGAGGAGGGTGAAGAGTGAAATGAGGAGCATATTGTTGAGGAGCGAATTGAGAAGATGGATGGTGAAGTGTGAAATGCCCTTTCCCCGGAACATTGATACCGGAATGTTGCTGTTGTTGCGGCGGAGGAGGAGGAGATTGTACGGTTGATGCAGAGGCGGAGGAGGAAGGAGGACGGAGGAGGAGATTGATCTGGTCTCTGATGAAATTGGTCTTCTCCGACAGGTCTAACCCTAGTTTAGCTTCGAGCTGTTGAACAACACTGTTTAAGGATGTGAGTGAGCTTGGGTCAGATTGACGAAGCAGAGTCTCGACTCCTTTCGCTAGATCCTGGTCCGACACCATTGACGAGACGAGACGACAAGATTTTCAAAGTTTTTTTTTTCTTTCATGTACCAGAAATACCCCACAAGAGAAAAAGATAAATAAAACTCTCTTTTGTTGCTTCCTCTCTCTTCTTCTTCTTCGTCTCTCTCTTTATAACTTCTAGAAGGACGAATATGCCCTTCACGGTTGGTTTGGTTTATCGAACTGTTATGGAATGTCGAGTTTACCCCTATGAGTCATTGTATCTACGAGGGTAGTCTTGTTGCTTTTTACTTCTTGGACAGCTGGCTTTAACTTAAACCCATCTTCTTTACTCCACGTAAATGTCGATTATGTCCCCATAGATTGAGACGCTTTTACTGTTGTTGGTTTCGATTTTCGAGAAATGCGAGGGTGTAAAATGGAAATGTCATCAGTTTTGGATCGTGAGTCTTTAAAATTTTAATTATAAAATGAGTATTGCTATTGGGCTACAGTAACTGAATAAGAGGCCCAAAAACACACAAAAGCCTTTGTAGAGGAATTGTTATATTGCTTTTACACAGCATTTGTGGCGAATTTTCTCAGGAAAACTGGAATCGAGAGATTTGCTTTACTAGATTCTCGACTAGCGAGTATCGACTCTAGTAATTTTTGAAGTTTTAGGGCGTTTATTAGGAAGAATCGTTGAGGATTTTCGTCTTCTGTATTCTAGGGTTTTGAGCAATTTTTGAAGATGAAAAGCGAAAGAGAAGTCAAGAATGGTGTTTCTGAGGAAGAGAGAGAGATGAAGCGGAAGAGAATGGAGAAATCTGATTCGCCACCTCCACCACTGGGTTTCAACAATCCTCTTTTGCCGTTAGCTAATGCTTACGATGACGACGATGAAGAAGAGGGAGATGAACAGAAGAAATCGCAAGCTCGTGGAAATGGAGCTGGGAACGGGAACAAAGTAAGAGGAGTTGAAGATGAGCTCGATGATGATAACGATGCTTCCAAGTTTCGAGGAAAGCATTCACGCCATGTTGAAGTTCGTCGTGATTGTCCTTATCTTGATACTGTTAATCGTCAGGTAAAATCAATCGCTCCATTTTGTGTTTTACTTGCTCAATTTCTTGTGTTTGTGCTACTTGGTTTTGATTCTGCTGAGTTCATCATGATACTGTTTTGGTGTAAGCATCTTAGTCCGTCCTGTAATGTTGAATTTCAGGTCTTGGATTTCGATTTTGAGAGGTTCTGCTCCGTCTCCTTGTCAAATCTAAATGTATATGCTTGCCTTGTTTGCGGGAAGTACTTTCAAGGAAGAAGCCAGAAGTCTCATGCTTATACACATAGCTTGGAAGCAGGACACCATGTCTATATCAATCTTCTGACTGAGAAGGTTTATTGTTTACCTGATAGTTATGAGATCAATGACCCTTCTTTGGATGACATTCGTCATGTTTTAAACCCAAGGTATGTTTGCTTTTGTGACTACTATACTTCTTTGTTCTTACTTGTTTTGTGTGTATGTGCTCCTCAATGTTTGAACTATTTCTACTCAGATTGATATGTGAAATGGGAGCATTCATATGTAGTTAACAAATTGTTTCCGTTTGACGGTTATCCCAGTCAGTTCCTGCTTGCTAGTCATGGTTCATTAGCCACTCAATTTGATAATTTTCTGATGCTTGTGTGAACAACAAAATTTACTTTCATGCTTTCCATTTACAAATTTTCTTTTTGGCTCCTTCTTATTAAGGCGTTGGTGCTATCCATATGCAGGTTTAGTAGGGCACAAGTAGAAGAGCTTGACCGGAATAAGCAGTGGTCTAGGGCTCTTGATGGCTCTGACTATCTTCCGGGAATGGTAATCCTCTCTCCTTGAACACAGTTGATGATTCCTCTTTGAGGAACTTTATCCCTTAAATGTACTTTTACGTTGTATATATGTAGGTCGGGTTGAACAACATACAAAAGACAGAGTTTGTGAATGTTACAATCCAATCATTGATGAGAGTTACTCCTTTAAGGAACTTTTTCCTTATTCCTGAGAATTATCAGCATTGCAAGTCTCCTCTTGTTCACCGTTTTGGGGAACTCACACGGAAGATTTGGCATGCTCGAAACTTCAAAGGACAGGTCTGACTCAATTTGTGCCTCTCACTTTTTTCTTTCTTTGTTATGCCCTCACCTAGTGAGGATATTGCTAACTTAAGTTACCCTGTATCAACAGGTGAGTCCACATGAATTTTTGCAAGCTGTCATGAAAGCAAGCAAGAAACGATTCAGGATAGGCCAACAGTCAGATCCAGTGGAGTTTATGTCGTGGCTCCTCAACACTTTGCACATGGATCTTAGGACTTCAAAGGACGGCAGCAGTATCATTCACCAGTGCTTCCAAGTATGCATCAGTTCTTTTGGCACATCAACATAATCTAGTTTTGATATATAAAGCTGCATGTTCATGTAACCCGCTAACCTTTACAGGGTGAGTTGGAAGTCGTGAAAGAGTGTCAAGGCAATGCAGAAACCTCCAGGATGCCTTTTCTGATGCTTGGGCTAGATTTGCCTCCGCCTCCTCTTTTCAAAGATGTCATGGAGAAAAACATAATTCCGCAGGTACACACCTCTTCCTTTGGATTTTGCACTTATGGGTACTGTAAACCTTGCAAATCATACCACTCTGTTCCGGTTATAAAATGCATTCCACAAGTTGAAACATCATTATGAGGTGCTATGCGAAAACACTTTTAATAATTCTTAGTATACTAGAGTGGACTGTGTTTTTGGAATTTATGAGTTAGGAATGCAAGAATTCTGAGTCCTTTCTGGTTTGCACCTCCAGTTGCCTTCTAAGTCTTGCTACCTCGCATATGCATCCTTAAAGTTTGCAAGGTGAGGTAGCAGAAGCTAATTTTTCTTATGTTTGGGTCAGGTTGCTCTATTCGATTTATTGAAGAAGTTTGATGGAGAAACTGTGACAGAGGTGGTTCGCCCTAAGCTGGCCAGAATGAGATATCGTGTAACCAAGTCTCCTCCTTACTTGATGTTCCATATGGTTCGGTTCAAAAAGAATAACTTCTTCAAGGAAAAGAACCCTACATTGGGTAAGTCTACTTGAACCGTGTGTAATGTTAACTTTTTTACAAAAATCCCTAAAGCATGGTTAATTGACCCCTTTTTTTGTCTATGCTGCAGTTAATTTCCCAGTGAAGGACATGGAGTTGAGAGATTACATACCGTCATTGCCTGCAGCCCCAGAAGGCTCTAAGTATAATCTCATAGCCAACATTGTACATGATGGTAAGCCTGAGGATGGGTACTTCAGGGTCTTTGTGCAGCGGAAGTCACAAGAACTATGGTAAGAGTTCTCTCTTCTGCACAAGTTTGTACTTTATATTCTCAAATGACCTTATAAGCATATTAGAAATCACAATTCAAACATAGTGACAAGTCTGTCTAGATCTGTTCATACAACCAAGTTGAACTTATTTGAGAATAATGTCCATTTTCAGGTACGAGATGCAGGATCTTCATGTTGCAGAGACACTTCCCCAAATGGTAGAACTATCGGAAGCTTACATGCAGATATATGAGCAGCAGCAGGAAGACAACAGTAGGAAACAAACTGGCTCGCTTCATAAGTAAGTTTCCAGGTTTTTTCTTGTATTGAGTGGAGATAATGAGATTAGAGGTTTGTTCACAACTTTTTGGAGAACATCTTGAACATGTATGCAACGATCAAAGACTAGATAACCCATAGTATCTATGGGTATATCATATTGAAAGACCTAAGGAGAGACGGGCAAATATGAATTTTGGGAACAGCCTCATGCATCATTTTACATTTTAAAGTAATTGTGTAAAAGTAACCATCTTTTTGTCAAGACGGCAACTTTTTCAAACTATGACATTTTTTTACTCCACCATACACTTCAAAAAGTGTGTTTTATAAAAACTCGTATCTTAATGTTTGAAATTGGTCTGATTAGAGTAATACATCGACGCTAACTGCTTGTTTTAAAATCCAATTCTGCGGCAACACATTGAAAAATCATCATCATAATCAAGACTTGTATTATTATGGAAGTGAATTTAGTGATTAAACAATGGACCAAACACTTTTTACCCTTTCATCAATGCATAGATATTTACACTGATTAACCTTCCTGTCAAAATGTATATGTGTGTGTAAAGATATAGAATTATTTACCACTATATTTTTACATTGCTTGCACACCTTATTGCTTGCTCCAGAATCAGTTTGGTCCCCACAACCTAGCTTCAACAAGCTCGTAGCATTTTCATGATTACCAAAATCTTTGAATAGCTTCAAGATATTGTTGTAACAAATACAATGAATTATTTCTCTTTTTTTTTTTTTTTTTTAAATAGTACAAAAACTTATACATTACCACTTTATTTTTTACATTGCTTGCACACATTATATTGCTTGATTCAGAATGAATTAGACCTCAGAATAAATTTGGTCCCCCACACCTAGCTTCAACAAGTTCATAGCATCTTCATGATTACCAAAATCTTTGAACCTCGACTCAAATTACATGTTGTAAATTTTTTGCAGGCTCAGTTTCATTAATATATATATATTTAACTTTCCTATATTAAAACAACAAAAGTAAATATCGTGGCATCTCCTGATACACTCAAAAGTTTGGATAATTATTAAAGAGCGATGGGACCAAAACAGAGGTCGAAAGTCTCGAGAGAAACCAGAGGCAAAAAGTTTGGTGGAAACACAAAGATGCTGGAGAGTGGAGCAATATGGGGACTCACAGGCTCGACGATGACAAGACTTATGTTCTTTTGGGCAATGTACCGACAGTTTTTCCCTTACGAGCTCCGAGTCTACATCGAGAAGTACGTTTACAAATTGCTTGGATGGGCTTCAAACTCTGTTCACATCAAATTCAACGAGTACACAGGAGAAGGTCTCAAAAGAAGTGAAGTTTACAACTCCATACGAAACTACTTGTCCTCAAGATCAACTGCTGGTTCAAAGAGGTTACAGGCCAACGAGTCGAATGACAGCAAGTCTTTGGTGCTTAGTATGGACGATCACGAGGTCGTTGAAGATGTGTTTGAAGGTGTGAAGGTCAAATGGTGTTCGAAAGTGAGAAAGATGGAGAGCCAATCATCTAATACGAGCCGTGGTGGTGGTTCGGACATGGAGATGAGGTACTTGAGTCTGAGTTTCCACAACCAGGATAGAGAGATGATCACAACGACTTATCTTGATCATGTTTTGAAAGAAGGGAGAGAGATTGGAGTGAGGAACAGAGAGAGGAAGCTCCACACTAATAATTCGAGCCGTGACTATGCATCTTTGAGGGAAGGAAGATGGAGCAACGTTCCTTTCAATCATCCCGCTACGTTCGAGACTTTGGCGATGGATCCTGAGAAGAAAGAAGGGATCAAGAATGATCTGATGAGGTTTAGCAAAGGGAGAGAGTATTACAAGAAAGTTGGTAAGCCATGGAAACGAGGGTATCTCCTGTTTGGACCGCCCGGGACAGGGAAATCGACAATGATATCTGCGATGGCGAATTTCTTGGAGTATGATGTGTACGATCTTGAGCTAACAACTGTGAAGGATAACTCGGAGTTGAAGAGGTTGTTGTTGGATACAAAAGGGAAGTCTATTATCGTTGTTGAAGATATCGATTGTTCGCTTGGTGTTACGGGACAGAAGAGGAAGAAGAAAGAGGAGAAAGAGGAAGAAGAGAAGAGGAAGGTATACGAAGATCGGAGCAAGGTTACTCTGTCGGGTTTATTAAACGCCATAGATGGGTTATGGTCAGCTTGTAGTGATGAGAAGATTATGATTTTCACAACTAACTTTGTGGAGAATCTTGATCCTGCATTGATACGCAGGGGAAGAATGGACAACCACATCGAGATGTCTTATTGCAAGTTTGAAGCATTTAAAGTTTTGGCTAAGAACTACTTGGAGATCGAGTCACATGATCTGTATGGAGAAATCGACAAATTGCTAGAGGAAACCGACATTTCTCCTGCGGATGTTGCAGAGAACTTGATGCCCAAGTGTGACGAAGAAGCACAAGTTGCAGAGATTTGTCTTAAGCGTTTGGTTAAGTCTTTGGAGGAAGAGAAAGAGAAAGCAAGGGAACTGGCTGAGGAAGAAACTCTGACACCCTAACCAGAATCAGCAAAATTTTCTTACTTTTCTTAGTTTAATGTGGCCATTGAGCATGTTTAGAGGATGAATTTAGTACTCTTATGACTTGTTTAATGTTAATCTTGATAACAATTAACAACGATCTAAATAAATTTCTCTATTTGGTGGTCATTTCAAACTGAAAGACAGACTATATAAGTTTTAAATTGTTACATTACTACAGAAAAATATCTCATGTTTCAAATTGTTAGATGTTTTAAGTTTAAAACAGTGAGGAGTCTTCATCCCATTAAATTTATTGCCTGGGATTAAATTTCCAGTAACGAGTAGGAAGAAAGCTTAAGGACATATCAATAAACAGTTGAATAATTCATATATTTTAGCAATGACTCAACAATAATTGATATTTTATGATAAGCTACCCGAAAACCTTAAGGGATCAAGTGCTGAAATACCTTTATCAACAAAAAAAAAAATTCTATACCCCTCCATTTATCTACATACTCTTTTTTATTTAAAGATAAATTATTCTCATCTTTACCCCTCTTTTTTAACATTTTATATATAATTACTTAATAAATTATATTATATTTTTCACCTAAATTTAACCAAAATTTAAAATTTAGAAAAAGAAAAAAAATCTTCTTCTCTGTTTTCTTGTTGAGAGCAAATAAAGATTTTTTTTCCCTTTAATTGTTTCATATTCCTTTACTCATTTCCACATCATTGAAACCTCCTCAAAAGAAAAAAGAAAAAAATCAAGTTTGTTCTCTTTCTCAATGCACCATAGATGTATTTTAAAAGATTTTTTCTAAATTTAGAGATTTTCATATATATATATATATATATATATATATAT
>OVAP01003232.1:1118-17183 GCA_900406295.1 Aurinia saxatilis
CTCTGCCATTGAAGGTACTCTACAAGATTTCCCCTTTTTCTCACTTCCAAATCTAGCTTACCTTGATCTTAGCATGAACCGTTTCTCCGGAAACATCCCTCCTCAATTCGGAAAACTCTTTAAACTCACCTACTTCGACCTCTCCATAAACCTTTTAACCGGAGAAATCCCACCTGAGCTAGGGAATTTGCGAAACCTCGAAACTCTCCATATTTTCGATAACCAGTTAAACGGATCGATTCCATCTGAGATCGGTCTGTTAACTTCACTCCAGGAGATTGCCTTGTCTAACAATTCCTTGTCTGGACCAATACCTTCTTCCATAGGGAACCTAACCAACTTAGGAATATTGTACCTCTATTCCAACTCTCTCTCTGGTCCGATACCTTCCGTTATTGGAAACCTTACCAACCTCACTGAGCTATGCCTTGATAGTAACAAACTAACCGGCCAAATACCTTCCACTTTTGGAAAGTTGAAGAAATTAACTTTTCTCAACATGTTTGAAAACCAACTTTCCGGCGAAATCCCCCATGAGATTGGTAGCTTGACCAATCTAGAGAACCTTAGCCTTCATACAAACAACCTCACCGGTTCAATTCCTTCTTCCCTAGGAAATCTCAAGAGTTTAACCACTCTTCATCTTTACCTGAATCAGCTAACTGGTTCCATTCCCCTAGAACTAGGAAACATGGAATCCATAACTGATTTCGAGCTAAGCCAGAACAAACTCACCGGTTCTGTTCCTGATTCCTTTGGTAACTTAAAAAATTTGGAGTGGTTAGCCCTCCGTGAAAACCAGCTCGTTGGTAAGATCCCTCCAGGAGCCGCAAACTCTTCAGTGCTAACTGTCTTGGAGCTTGACACAAACAACTTCACCGGTTTCTTGCCTGAAACAATTTGCAAAAGTGGCAAGCTCCAGAATCTCACTGTAGACGCTAATCGCCTCGAAGGTCCTATCCCGAAAAGCTTGAGAGACTGCAAGAGCTTGATCAGAGCACGTTTCTCAGGGAACGAATTCACTGGAGACATTTCTGAAGCTTTTGGTGTTTACCCGCATCTCGACTTCATTGACCTCAGCCACAACAAATTCCACGGTGAGATATCACGCACCTGGGAGAAGAGTAGAAACCTTGGTACCATGATCATGTCAAGTAACAACATCACCGGTGCTATCCCTCCCGAGATTTGGAACATGACACAACTAGGTTGGTTGGATCTATCTAGCAACAACCTCACTGGTGAAGTTCCAAAAGCAATAGGAAATCTCACCAACTTATCGAAGCTTATACTGAATGGGAATCAGTTATCTGGAAAGATTCCTGAAGAAATAAGATTTTTAACCAATCTTGAGTCTCTTGATTTATCCTCAAACAGATTCAGCTCCCGGATTCCACAAGTCTTCAACTCTTTAAAAAAGCTTTACAACATGAATTTGAGCAGAAACATGTTGGAGGAAAACATTCCCATCGGACTATCGAAGCTGGCTCACTTAAATCATCTTGATCTCAGCCATAACCAGCTCAACGGAGAAATCCCATCACTACTAAGTTCCCTACAGAGCCTGGACACTCTCGACCTCTCACACAACAATCTCACGGGTCTCATTCCATCAAGTTTCGGCGTAATGGCGCTGAGCTACATCGATATTTCCCACAACCATCTCTCCGGTCCACTTCCAGATAACCCCACCTTTCAAAACGCAACCGCAAATGCATTAGAGGGAAACAAAGACTTATGCAGTAGTAATCCTAAACAGAGGTTGAAACCATGTCCTGTCTCTATCACTGTTGATGGGATCAAGAAACCGAAAAAGAAAGACAACATTGCTGTGTGGATAGCAATGCCAATCTTGGGAGCAATAGTCATACTCTCTGTATGCGCCGGGGCATTAATATGCTACCATCGTCAAAGAAACTCACAAACCGAACACCATTCAGACTCCGAAACTGGACAAGGTATGTCCATTTTCAGCTACGATGGGAAAGTGAAGTACCAAGAGATCATCAAATCAACCAAAGAATTCGATCCGAAATACCTTATTGGAACCGGAGGATACGGGAAAGTGTACAAAGCAAAGCTCCCATGTGGTGCAACCGTGGCAGTGAAGAAGCTACACGAGACGATAGACGAAGAAGAGATATCAAAGAAGCCAGTGGTAAAACAAGATTTCTTAAACGAGGTAAGAGCATTGACGGAGATTCGCCATAGAAATGTAGTGAAGCTCTTCGGATTCTGTTCTTACCGTCGCCATACTTTCTTAATCTACGAGTACATGGAAAAAGGAAGTCTGGCGAAAATGTTAGCCAACGACGAGGAAGCTAAGTTGCTTGACTGGGACAAGAGGATCAACATTTTGAAAGGTGTGGCTTACGCGCTCTCGTACATGCACCATGACCGATCAACACCGATCGTCCACCGCGATATTAACAGCGGAAACATTCTTCTTGACAATGATTACGAAGCTAAGATCTCCGATTTCGGTACAGCAAAGCTCCTAAAGAAGGATTCGTCCAATTGGTCCGCTGTCGCCGGCACCTACGGCTACGTTGCTCCAGGTATATTATATAGTCCCGTCTAAAGAGTCATTTTAACCGCAGATATTTAAACTTTGCATGAGATCTTTACGAGTTAAACTATTGGCTCTTGGTTTATTTTTGTCGTATCTATTTCTTGCAGAATTAGCTTACGCGATGAAAGTAACGGAGAAAAGCGATGTGTATAGTTTCGGGGTTTTGGTGCTTGAGGTGGTAAAGGGGAAACATCCAGGAGATTTGGTTTCAACATTGTCTTCGTCTCCGAGAGAAACTTTGTCACTCAGACGTATTTCCGATGAGCGTTTGGTAGAACCAGATGAGGAGATGAAGGAGAAGGTGTTGAAGATGGTGAAAGTAGGACTACTTTGTTTACAAGAGGATCCGCAATCTCGGCCAACAATGTTGTCCATCTCTGCTGCATTTTCCTAGATCCTTTTTGTCGAAAGAATAAGTCCGTTCCGAAACCAGAACTGATGGTTATTATTTATCCTTTTCATAGATGTAAAATATTTTCCACCCAATTAAGAATCAAGACAAATGAAGTTTGTGTGAATCTTCACACTCAATAAATGGTGACACTGACTCATCATTGACTTGAGCAGACTTCAAACTCCAAGCACTTAGGCTAACGATATCAACACTCGAAGTACCTTTGTTGAAGGCAAATAGATTTGCCTTTTCCCCAATTGCCAATTTTGGATACACTCTTGAGGTAATACATACTCTGCCTCCTCCTCCATAACTCTCCACTATAGAGTGATCAATCTACCAAAACAAATTTAAAATTCATCATTCCATAATTACTAAGTATATATAAATTTACACATAATATGATCACTTCAAAATGCTTTTAAAACTTACCAAAGTCCTAAGGGAAAGTGTTTGGTGAGAAGGATTTATGGCCACAAAAGCACCAAATGATGATTTATCATTATCATCATTCAAGGTAGATCTATAAGTACCATTTAAAATGTTTTAGTTTCATTAATATTTTTATGTAAATATGAAAAGGATCTTGACAAGTCTTTGATATATACCTGCTTAGGCCACTGCACATCAAGACCACATACTTAGTATTCTTATTAGTATCATTTGACTTGAAGACTCTGAAGTAAACGGACGTGTACTCTTCCAAGTCATTTGATGCCAAAACCTTCAAACCAAATGGCCCTACACCGGACTTAATCGATGAATCATCCTGACTACATATCTTTTGTGGGTGAACCCGACTCGGCTCAATCGTATCCGCATTTTCCAAGTCCTTCACCTTGAACAATACATCAACATCTGCCTGCCCAATACAAAAAAAAAAGTGAAGATTATTTCCTATTAAATGCGGACAAATCAAGGTTAAGAATCGATTCTTACTTGTGCTGCAGTGATACCGTGAACTTGAATAGTAGATCCTGCTTCAAGAACTTTGTTCTGCCACTTAACTTGTGCCCCACGTAATGTCTCAATTTCCTCAATTGGCCATTGTAACAACTCCTTTCCCGATTCATCGAGCCATATTTTCCTCGGAAATGACTAACAAATCAAGAAAATAAACCCGTTAATACGATCTCTCTATATCAAATCCTAAAAAACTACCCTAGGGTTAAGCTAAAAATGTACCTGAAGACCAGCCCAACCCTTGGCAATATCATCTTTAGCTGGAGAAGATTCATTAACCCAACCCCACAAGATCCTTCGTTTCTTTAAATCATCGAAAAACGTTTTCGACGCGTAAAATTTACCATAATCTAACCTAGGAGCCGATCCATCTTGCACAAAACCATGATCAGGTACATAGACATCCTTCTCACTGTCATAACTCCCTATAGTGTAATAATCATGTAATGGCTCAATCAAACTCACTTTAAGCACGTGCTTAACTTCATCACCAAACGACGACGTATCAACACCCTCAGATCCGGTTAACGAAACCGGAAAAAAATCAGGACATTCCCACATTCCGGTTAAGTCTTCATAATGAAGCGGTTTAATCGATTGAGTCCAATTAAAGAAATCTTTACTTTTGTAAAGAATCGCTAATCCTTTCCGATTATCCGTCGAGCTTCCGACAATAATTCTCCATTCTCCGTCTTGTCCTAACCAAGCAGTGGTCGGATCTCTAAACCGGTCGGGGTTAATTTTATTAACGTCGTTAGGAGCAATCAAAGGATTTAACGGAGATTTAGACCATTCTTTGAGATACGGATCCGAGACGTTAACTGGAACGGCGACGTTTTGGACTTGACTTTTGTTTTGGTTAATGCCGGTGTAGAGGATCACTGGTGTGCCGTTTGGTAGAATCGTGACGGAGCCTGACCAACAACCGTTGATATCGGACGGCTGAGATGGATTGAAAGCTGGTGGTTGTGGGGTCCAGTTAATTAAGTCGAGTGACGTGGAATGTCCCCACACGATTCTTACATCCCAAACGGCACCGTATGGGTTGTACTGATAAAAAAGATGGTATATTCCTTTGTATATCATTGGTCCTAAACACAAAATCAAAATTATTTGTATTTTCTTTTTTCGTATAAATAATTAAATAAAAAATTTAATCAAGTAGGACTAACCATTAGGATCTGTAGATTTGATTTTTCATCGAACATAACGAAATCAAGAAAGAAAAATAAATGTTAACAAATGATGAAATGGAGAAATTAGATCAAGATTTGGCTTGGTGCGTACCGTTCATCCAATTTTTGGGAGGCTGGAAATGATAACCGGTTCGGTACGGTTGGTTATGATCTTGATTTGAAGCTTCAAGATGGATAATAAAGTTGCATAGCAATAAAGATAGTAACAGAGAGAGACCAATGTTGAAACTGTTTAGTTTCGCCATTGTTGTTTCTGTTCCTTCCTTCTCTCAGTGTCTCTCCATCTTGTAGTTGTGTTTGGTCGAGATGTTTAAGTACGAGGTGTTTAATGGCTAATTAGATTTGGTTATGTTATTAATAGTGGTCATGTTGTTGGCTTTTCACATAGTTCGTGAGATTAAAGAATGTACAAGTGGGCACGTAATTGCAAACATAAATCGATTAATGAAAGACCAATAAAGTAATTAAGCCTGATCTGAGTCAACAAGACTATTTCATCCTTCTATGTATGGGCCTATGCGTTCGAGGTGAAAGACTGAAAGCCCATAAAAATCTAGTACACTTGTTATTTACGTATGCCCCCCATTATGAAAACTGAACCAAATCAAATGAAAATTTTCACTAGTTTACAATCAAGCTAAATTTGAATTGAAATAAAACTTTTGGGGTTTTGCGGAACTTCGATACCGAAATGGAATTGGAATCGGTTTAGTTTTGTAATTAACCAAGAAAACGGCGACGTATAAAGATGAGAGCCAGAAACGGAAACATTGGGAACGGGTGTGTATGAAAGCTGGCCTGACCGCGTGAGAGGATTAGTGAGTCAAACTCAAACCCAATCATGACTCGCGTACAACTCCACTCACGCTCTTCCACGTGTCCCCATCCGTCGTCTACGGTTTCGTCGACCTGTCACTTTCACTTGTTGTCTGTCCTCTAAACTCTGTAGGTTGTTGTAGGTGACAGATTCCTCTCTACAATAGTTTTGCAGTAAAAGTAAGCTAATACTATAACAAGTAACACCACCACAAATATTGTATTTTCACATTAATATTTTACAAAATATCAGAGCCTAATCCAGACTATAGATTTCATAAACTTGAACCCATGTATAATATGTGTATCTTATTTTTCTATTTGTCTTAATCAAAATTCAAACTTATGACTTTCTTTAGTCTATGACTGGTAGAAATGTTAGAGTGTGAAAATATATAAATGTTACAAAAATGGTTTCTAAGTTACATATATTCGGTTTAATTTTGTACCCATTGTGGTATAATTACTATTAAATATGACATTTTGTAATTATCAATCACATATTCGTAGCAAATAATGATATTAAAAATAGTTGTTCTCAACTAGTTTGGAACAATTTTTATTATAAAATAATTATTTTCGAGTAATTTAAATATATTTTTATTGTTTTCATTACCCGTTATTTTTTATTATGTGTTACCACTCGTATCATTAATCTCAATTTTGTGATCTCTATAATATGTACTATAAATTGTAGTGTTTTACATAAGATTTTTTTCTTTTATATATATGATATGTGAATCTTATCTTTCAAATTGTCTTCCACTTTCGAAATTGAAAACTATACCGGAGAAATATGAGAAGATATGAAAAATAAAAGTATTGTTGAGTTATATGTATAGGATTAATAATAGTTAGTGATATTAAAAATGGAATAATTAAATAGTTTGTACCGTTTTTTTCTATATCGGTATATATATATTATTTTTTCTGTAAGAAATTGATCTACTATTGGTCATCATTTTTTCTATCCCCTAGTTTTTGCTATGTAGTAAACTAAATGTATATCTGTTTTATGATTTTTTTAAATAAAAATCTAGTTTTTTCCCCCTTAAATTCAAGATATTATTTTCATTATTGTACCGAGCCACGCTTAGCTGACATGGAGACATGGACATGTAATCTTTTGGCCTATAATTTCGGATATTTATTAATCATGTCTCCAATGTATGAACTATTTTTTTTGTTTTTGTTATCTAACAGAAATGTTGCATGAATAATTTTTCTTTATACATAGTATCAAATAATCAATGATTATAAGTTTTGGTCAGTATTGCAATTATTCTGAAAAATGTAGATAAGAAGAATAATAAGATAAGAAGTTTAGTGGTGTCTAGTCTACGGACCTTGGACCGACCATGGTCTACGTATGAAATATACTTTATAATTTTTCAAAATGCAAATAAAAATGTCAATGATTTAAGTCCATAGCTCGATGTAGATTATAAAGTAGGTTAGGGCATGCATGTGTCACGAAACATTTTTTTTTATTCCACTAAAACATAATTGATCCATTTAAATTTTCATATATACCGTTTTTTTCTTTTAACATGAAAAGCCTCAAATGAACGAAAAAGATTAAAGAAGTAGAAAAGTGAACTTTTTTCCCTCTTTAATCAATGTATCAATCATGTAAATTATGTAAACTGAACCCAAAAAAAAAACTAGAATTATTGTATAAAAACGCGTCTAAAGTTTGAAATTATATAGTGGCAAACTTGATATGACAATTTGATATTTCTGGTTTTAAGCCCTGTATGAATTTCACTATGATGTTTTCAAGAATCTTTGCATGTTATATTGTACATTAAATTAAATGAATTATAAGCAAATAGTGAAAATGTTGTTAGTTTGTTTCTACAATTCACACAAGACACATCATAATATACTCTCAAAGATTTGTCAATGTTTGTCATAAAAATAGAAACCAATAAATTGCAGATTCTGATCCATAAATATAGTACAATTATTAAGAATTGAATATTTCAAATAAATAAATAATAATTCCATGCACTAGAAAATGAAAATTCAAACATGTCTTCTCATTATCTCGAGAAACGTACAAATTTATAAACACTTACAATCTCCTCTTTCTGCAAGCTTTTCACACAACTGTGACAAAAGTATACATTTCTTTTTATTTGGCCCACCTTTCTTTATGTAACCTTCCCAAGCAAAAAAAAAAAAAAAAAAACATTTTAACCATATGTGAAAAAAACAGAAATAAAAAAACACAAATTTACAGGTACTAATAATAATAATTAAAAAAGGACAGACTTCTCTGAAACTTCTGTGTAAGTGTAAAATAAAATAACAAAGAAAAAGACAGAAAATGCCAGAAGATTTTTTTTTCTTTTTTCATTTATAAAAATTGAAATTTTATTATAAGTTTCAAGAAAGATAATAGAGTTTCTCTCTACCACAATCTCTCTCTCTCTTCTCTCTTCTTCTTCTTCCTCTTCCTCTTCCTCTTCTTAGGTATTTTGGATTTTCTTCCTTCTTGCTTGCTTTTTGTTTATTAAATTTTTTATATTTCTTATCTTGTTACTACTTCATGTTCTTGTTGGATTTTTCTATCTTCTTTAATTTTTGTTTTTTTGGAGTTTTGTTAGTAAATAGCAAACCTTAAAACGTTTCTTGTTCATGTTTTTGAAAATTGAACAAGAACACAAGAAACCAAAACAAGACAACTGCTAGTTAAATAGTTATGCGTTACAACACTAGTTTTCTTGGATGTTTCTACTTAATTTCTTGCTAGTTTTTTTTATATATAAACACATAGATCTGAAACTTTTCTTTTGTGTGTGCCTTCCTTGCTTTTGTTTATAAGGATGATGATGAACAAAGATATGTTGTTACTTCATCATCATCATCAACAACAAGTAGTGGAAGCTGAGAACATGTCGAATCTAACATCAGCTTCAGGAGGAGATCAAGCTACTACAAGTGTTTCTGAAACTAGTGGCTCTAACTTCAACTACAACATTCATCCAAATCAACTTCAACAAGAACAGTCTTTTGTTAATCCTCAATCATCATCTCTCAAGAAGAAGAGAAATCAACCAGGCAATCCAGGTTAAGTTATTATTATTATTATAGTGTCATACAATTCTTTCTTGTATTTTTGGACTTGTTTGAAAATTATGGTCTTCAAAAAGAGAATATTCTTTTTACTCTTTTGAATTTTTGTCTTCTTTCCCACATCTCTATTATTATTAATAAAAATTCAAACTTTATTAGTTTTTCTTTGAATTTTCTTAATCGTCTGATATGGGTTTTGTTTTAATATCTTGACTTTTTGTGAAATTATCAGACCCAGAAGCAGAAGTGATGGCTTTATCACCAAAGACACTGATGGCAACAAACAGATTCATATGTGAGATATGCAACAAAGGTTTCCAAAGAGACCAAAACTTACAACTTCACAAGAGAGGTCATAATCTACCATGGAAGCTTAAACAAAGATCAAACAAAGATGTGATCAAGAAGAAAGTCTACATCTGTCCTGAACCAAGCTGTGTTCATCACCATCCATCAAGAGCTCTAGGTGATTTAACAGGAATCAAGAAACATTTCTTCAGAAAACATGGTGAGAAGAAATGGAAATGTGAAAAGTGTTCTAAGAAATATGCAGTGCAGTCAGATTGGAAAGCTCATTCTAAGATTTGTGGCACTAAAGAATACAAATGTGACTGTGGTACACTCTTTTCAAGGTAACAAAACAACATCTTAATCTTAATAAAGTATTTGATGAAACTTGTGCATTCGTATACTTAAGTCTAAGGTTATATTTAATTTAACTAAGAAGAAGACAAATTTTTAAGAGTGAGTGATGATGTTAACTTTAGGTGGTGTGGTGTAATGTGACCATGAAGGACACATATGAGTAGTTTCATTAAATTTTATGAATAGGACAAACATTTGGTAAATTTAATTTAAGTTAGCTTCAAAAGAATCTTCATTTAAATAAACTATTTATTATTGTGGTACTTCTGTTTTTTTTTTAACTTGGTCCCTAAAACATAGAAATCATTTTATATACGGGTTAACATTTATTGCATATTGAATCATATCATTCTTATTATTCACACGTGACATAACCCCACAAATAATACAAATGCTTCTTCACATGGACCTACAATTCAAAAAACTTCATTATTTTGTTTGCTTAATTATAATATAAAATTTTTTGGTTACATGTTTTTGCAGGAGGGATAGTTTCATAACTCATAGAGCATTTTGTGATGCATTAGCTGAAGAAAGTGCAAGAGCCACCATCATACCAAACCATAATGTCATGATGATTCATCATCAGACACAACAAAACAACATCAACTTCTCTACTTCATCGTCATCATCACAACAACAACAACACAACATCAATCTCCATGTCCCAATGAAGCAAGAACAAGAACATCATCATCACTTCCAAAACATACCTTCATGGCTTGCTTCATCAAACCCTAACCCTAATGGGAACAACAGTACTAACTTGCTTCCCAACTTCCACCGTCCATCTCCGGCTATGTCAGCCACAGCTTTGCTTCAGAAAGCAGCTCAAATGGGTCCAACAAAGTCAACAACTACACAGGAACAAGAAGAGAGGTCGTTGACTTCGAGGCCAAGTTACAACAACAACATGATCACTACTACAATGGCTGAGATAATGACGTCATCAGCAGAACCTGGATATGGATTTCAAGACTACTACATGATGAATCATCATAATCAACAACAACATCACAGTGGGGGAGGAGGAGGAGAAGGTTTTAACGGTGGTTTTGTGGCCGGAGAAGACAAGAACGACGCCGTGGAAGATGGTGGAGGAGAGACTAGAGATTTCTTGGGGCTAAGGTCATTGATGTCTCATAATGAGATTCTAAGTTTCATGAACACTTCTGCTTCAGAGCAACAACATAGCCACCAAGAGTAGTAATAAGTAGTAGCTTCTATATAAATATATTAATATGTTTATAGAGATTTTTATTCTAAAGTTTAGTTAATATATTTTTGTTGAATGTTGTTGAAAGGAGAATTATAATGGTGCAAGCAAAAAAAAAATTTCTCCCATAGTAAGTGCAGGCAAATTTATAAAAGAGAATATATTTTTTTTTTTTGCACAAAGAAAAAAGAAAATTTGTTTATAATGTTTGAATTTTACATTAGTTATTATAATATTTATGATTTTATAATTCTCTCTTGTGATATATATATACAAAAATCTTTAAATATGATATGATCTTTTTGCACCATGTACTCGTAAATGGTTTTAAAAAAAAATCACTGCATATTTCTACACGAAGTATAGAATCATGTGCTTATAGACTCACAAAAAATTGTAATCGCCTAAATCTACACTAAGTTAGGTAAAACGTCACATACCAACATGAAACATTGTTAATCAGTCTAATTCATCAAACGAGTAACAGACGTTAGTTTGTCTGTGAAATATGCTGACTTGGAATTGTCCAACTGGACTCAGTGCCAAGTCACCCATTCATATTTGGTTTAGTTATTCAATCTGGGCCGAAGCCCAATTATATTGGACCTAACCCAGTAAGATATATGTTGTGGAGGGTGACTTGGCACTGACACTAAGTCCAGTTGGACAATTCCAAGTCAGCATATTTCACAGACAAACTAACGTATGTTACTCGTTTAATGAATTAAACTGATTTAACAATGTTTCGTGTTGGTGTGTGACGTTTTACCTAACTTGGTGTAGATTTAGGCGATTACAATTTTTTGTGAGTCTATAAGCACAAGCTTCTACACTTCGTGTAGGAATATGCAGTTTTTCCTATTATTAAACAAAAAAAATCTTAAAATTTTAATATTGTGATTTTGTTATTCATTTCTTAAAATTTTGATAATATTGTGATAATATTTGATAGTGCATAAGAATACTATTTAGTCATTGGTATTATTATGTATTTAGATGACTAATAAGTGATTTAAGAAGAAACACATCTATTAAATGTTGTCAATAGTATTGGCCAATGTTTCAAGTCATTCACCAGCATGTATAGTCTTAGTGCAAGGGTGATTTGAATTTAAATCACCTCTGGTAAGATATACTAATATATAACAAGAACAAATATGACTCGGTTGGCTTGAAGATTTTAATAGTAAAACTTGGAACACCATACAATAACTTTATTCAAAATTAAGTTACATCTGGTTTTGGCTTATTTAACCAAATATCATCTAATCTTTGGCACAACAACAAACGTTGCCATGACCTGTAGGACTAGCTTGACATAAGCCAATGGTCGAAGTTGGGAAGTTAGGTGGTCCACAATGACTCTTAATTAGTATCTTACAATCATTGTTGGTGGTACATGCACATTGACTCTTATAATTTTTTTTAGAACCGTAATGTTAATAGTAGATTATAAATATTCTGGATTCAACTCGACAAAAAATCACAGTATATTTTTTGGTTTGTGTTTCGATATAACTGTACGAACACTGTTTAATAATAATTATACATGATAAAATGGAAAAATTGTACCTTTTGATTGGGAAGCAAATAGAAGAGAGCATAAGACGAGGAAGACTAAGAAATCTTTGACACTGCCATTTTTGTTAACGTGGAATGTAAATTTCAATGATTCAGCTTTTCTTGTTCTTTTTGTGGTTTTGTTAGTGAAGAGCAAAAACACATGCATATAAATACAAGTGAGTCAAGGTTTCTGATATGAAAATTATTTAATGAGTATGGTATGATCCAATATGGACGTTTGAGTTCTTTAATAGAATTATGAATATAATAATGCACTACAACTGAAACTCATGCTCAAATTAAAATATAAACCTATAAATTTATTTCTAATTAAATATATATTTGATTGAATGTCGAAAATAAACCAAAATCAAAACCAGCTATATTATGTTTTTCTTTGTATATATTCATTAATAAAAAAATCACAAAACCTAAAATATCCAAATTTTCATGGCTAAGAAAAAACAAAATTCATGGGGTTTTTGCAAACTATAGTTTATGGCAATGCTCAAATTAAAGTATAAATATTACTCTTACACCGAAAAAAAGAAATCGTTTATTTAAGATGTGAAGAATTATGAAATTGTACAAATGTAAGTTTACTGCATAATACTATTGCTATTTTGGTGTTCCCTTCAATACCAACTTTATACATTTCAGTGATTTGAAAATATCATTTGTTTTCTTATTGTTCCAAACTTCCCACTCTGGCTAAAACAGAGAGGTTTAGAGGAACTGGTTCATCAGAGACCAGCGCTTGGATCACCGGAGTTGGCTGCTACGACTCCCATTTCTTTGCTGGAGTTTGCTTCTTCCGGGAAAGCAACTGAGTCGCCGTTTAAGCCTTCAACAATCTCGTCAATCTTCTTAAAGCCACCTGCTGTTGTATAGAAACTGCCTCAGATCAAATCTGTTGTCCTCTGGAGAGTAACTCTGCAACAAGAACCAAATGATTGTGTGAGGATGACACTCTCTCTCAAGAAAGATTCAGTCATGTGGCGGATCAGAGAGTACCTCGGCATGGTAGGAAGGTGTGAGAACGGTCATTTTGTGTCGATTGACTGAATAATACTTGAAGAAGTACTTCATTTTCTCAGCTACTTCTGCTGGACTTAGCTTTGTTCCCCACTTGTAGCATAGATTCTGTAGAATCATTACAGAGACCAGTTTTAGTTTCAAAGTATCATAGATTCAGTAACAAAGTCTAAAGATTACAGAACACAAACCTTGAACATAGAAACTGGGCCACACCGGAATATCTTCCTCATCCTTCCATACACTGAAAGCTCTTCATATGTCATGCCCATATCAACTTCATCAAGCTGTTACAAAAACTCAAGAGGTCTGAATTGATGACTTTGTTACATTTAGCTATAGACTCACATATAGTTTTGTTATTACCTGAGTATAGTCAGAACGAATGGGCTCAAGCTCGGCTGTTGGTGGAGCAGCTTCTATCTCTGCCAAGGATGGATATCCGAGATTCGTTGCAGCCCATTTTAAGAACAACCTCAAATCCATTTTACTGATACTGCCTATGGGATTTATGTCTGCTGAGCTACAATCATACTGTTTCAACCAAGAGCATGAAATCATTATGAACAATCTATGGATTTTGATATGTAGCAGCCAAATGAGACAAGTCCATTACCTTTGTCAGGTAACCACGAAGTCCTTCATCAACGTTGGAGCTGCCTAAAACAAGGTAAAAGCCCGGTTTGCTATGAACACAAGGCAACAGACACGCTAACATAAATGCTAACACCATTCTCATCCGAGCTTGAATGTTCTGCAACCCAAGGTTCTCAATGTTTGATCCTCCATCAACCTAATACACAAATCNNNGCAACCCAAGGTTCTCAATGTTTGATCCTCCATCAACCTAATACACAAATCCAACAATCATTTCCAACTAATTCTCTTTTCTTTTCCAGATGACCATATTTTGGTTGTTCCAATTGTTAAAGAGTGTACTCCCACTTTACCTTATATCGAGGTCGCTTGCCTGTAACCGTCTGAAATAAAGATAGAACCGCAGAAACAACACTATCTACACAAACATCAAGATGCCAAGTACCGATCTCGTCTGCCAGCTGCTTTGCCGCATTGTTGTCTCCTTAGAACTGCAAAAGCCAAGATTTCAATATGGGAAAAAGTTATATGTTTGCTGCAAAAGCTAATATCTTCGTCGGTAAGGGAGTGGGACGTGCTCGAGGTTTGTCTTTTCTCCAATATTTTATTTCCTCTAATAATGAAGCTTCATTAAAATTTAAAATCCATGTGTGATGATTTTTGTGTTGTTCCAGGTGTATCTGGAATTGATCGTCGTCGTCGGGGATCCGGCGGCTTGGGACTCGGTGCTCCGGTGGCCGTCGATCAGGGATTGGGACGCAGCGGTCGTGGTGCTCCGGTGCTAGAGGATGTCGCTGCTGTCGTCGGTCAGGGAGTGGGACGTGCTCGAGGTTTGTCTTCTTCTCCAATATTTTATTTTCTCTAATAATGAAGCTTCGTTAAAATTTGTCTTCTCCCGTATTTGATTTCACTCTCTTCTCATATATGTAAAATCCATTGTTGAAGGTGTCTCTCGCCGTCGTCGGAGATCCGGCTTGGGACGCGGTGCTCCGGTGGTGGAAAATGTGGTGGGACACGATGCTTTGGTGGTAGAAGATGTTGCTGCTGTCGTCGGTCAGGGAGTTGAACGTGCTCGAGGTTTGTACGGTTCAAAAATTGATCTTCTGCTACAACATAACACACTAGCCTACTCCAACTTGCCACCGACTATAATGTTTTGTGGCTATTGTATGTATACTTTGTATATCTATTTCCTGTTCTGCCATTAAATTTTCGGTCAACAATCAATCGAGACACATAATATTGCCTAGGGTTTGAATCTCCTTTTGGGTTTAAGGTTTTGTAACCTTCTTACAGTAAAATGCTTATCATCCTAATTATGCTTAATATCAATGGGATTTAGCATTCTTCCTTAAGTGTAAATTTTAGGGGTTAAGGTATATTAAATATCCTATTATGATGATACATTTTTTCAGTATTATTCTAGGGGTTATGAGACTTGAAAACATAGTTATTGGTCGATATAGTCAAATATATTTGTAAATGTGATTAATAATATGTCCATTCAAACTTCATATATCAATACTCAACCAAATAAAACTTCAATAGTTGAATTAAAGAATTACTGAGTTAAATTCTTACAATCTGATACACAAAGTTTTACCCTATGTATTTCTAACTGCAAGTGCACAGCAACTTATCAGTTATAGTACTTAAGGATCGAATCCCACAGAGACCAAAAATAATATGCAACTAGTTAAAAGAATTCTAATTAAATGCAAGAAATATGTTTTTGTGTTTTCTACTATAATCTATAACTAACTGGGGTTTTTAGGGGTTTTTCAATCTATTAAAAACAGCTAGGCTATGGGAATTTCGGTTAAGGAAGTGTNGGTTAAGGAAGTGTAACTCTCGGGTATGAAAAACGATCAGTGTCGATCGACACCGTGATGGTGTCGATCGACACGTCTCGGGCAGAAACCTAGGATATGATTAATACTTGAACTAGGAATCGTGCAAGCCTATGGTCCAACTCTCGTTGTGACCT
>OVAP01003233.1:0-10351 GCA_900406295.1 Aurinia saxatilis
CATTAATATCATTCCTACTCAATCTTACTTAATATCATAAAGTATAGCCACTAGCAGTATGACATCTCAATTTATACATTTTGAAAATTTAATCAAAATTCGTCGAACTTGGAATTTTGGAAGGCCAATAAGAACAAAGAAACCCCAAAAGTCAGTCATTACATAAAATAATGTATACTTCCATTACCATAGATTGTTCATTAGGGAAGATTCAACTTGGTTTCATTGTTTTTATAGTTACATGCATGTGTCAAAAGTCTAAATTAGAAGCCAAGGTAACATATATGATTCATTAAATTTACAAATCCGATTTGGGATGTTTTTATTTGGTTCTAACTACCAAAATTATAATGGGGAATTTGTCAAAATGGGTCGGGTTTTTTCAGTTTTTTCGCAACTAGTTGTTTTGGTAGATAGAACTACTTAATGACTCAATTACACTTACTTACCATATTTAAATATTTGTAAGGTATTATACTTAACGTTCACTGGCTTTGTATTCTTGTGGTACTGATTTTTTCTGAAAGAGAATGAAAATTATTACTCCATTAATTATTCAATCATTGAAATCATCCTCACGGATGACTGCAAATATATGTTTGATTGTTTTTCAGCAATTTTGCTTTTATTTGTTGATGTTGTATCCAACTGCATAAAGACTGAAAAGAGGACATTCCAGATTGCAAATATATTGATGTTCTTGCACCAATAATGATCAACAATTTAAAAGAACTATAATTATTTGTGTTACTTAAGTTAAAAATGTATTTGAATCGTGTTAAAATTAATTGGTCTATCAAGATATAAATTTCTTTTTTTGTCATGGTGATTTTACAAAGCTGATAATGGAGTTTTATATGGATTGTTACATATATGTATGTATGAGTGAGATTAAAGTTCTATACCAATCTTTAGGATTCCTAAATGTGCATTAGAGCAATTTTCATTTTTTGTCTAAGGATCGAGCCAACCTTTCCAATATCTCACTATTGGTACATATGATTTCTTGGAATAATCTTATTTCTGAATTGCTAAACTATCTTAAAGGATATATTTATATCATGTAACAAATAACTACAATTGATATTCAATATGTTTTTTTTGTTGAAACTTTATTAGTTTTCTTCAGTATGACAATATCTTTAAATTTATCAACATAACCTCTATTTGCTTACCTTGAATCATTATTAGAAACAATATTGAATGTCAATTCTTTGTTAACTTGTGATCTAGATTGTAGAGACCCTAAGATATTCAACAAACTAGTCAAAATTATCACAAAGTTGAAACCCACTATGATGAACACAAAGAGAGGTTGGAATTTGATGTACAATGCAAAAATCCAAAAAGTGTTGTTGTCTTTTAGAGATTGGTCAATGACTATATATTATGGTTGGCAATACAAAACTTGTCTCACATATGGTTCAGCATTAATATCATTACTACTCAATCTTACTTAATATCATAAAGTATAGCCACTAGCAGTATGACATCTCAATTTGGAATTTTGGAAGGCCAATAAGAACAAAAAAAACCCAAAAAATCAGTCATTACATAAAATAATGTACACTTCCATTACCATAGATTGTTCATTGGGAAAGATTTAACTTGGTTTCATAGTTTTTCTTTTGAGTTGTATGAATATGTCAAAAGTCAAAATTAGAAGCCAGGATAACATATATTAATCATTATATTTACAAATCCGATGTTTTTATTTAGTTTTAACTAATGAAATTACAATGTTTACTTCTTTTGTCGTCAATTTTGAGTATTTTGTTTATTACGTTCAGAATCTCATACTGACACCATACCATAGTAGAATGAGACAAATAAGAAGAACTCATTATTCCAAATCCAGGTAACCTTTTCATCAAGAAGGTTTTAAGGCTTAAGCCATTTAATCTCAAAGCAAAGAAATAAAAAAAAAACAGAAAATCAGTTTGTGAAAAGAACAGAGAAAGCTTTTTTACTTTTTCTTTGTGTACTTCTTCTCCTCCACCACGTCCACTTCACAGACGTCATCGTCATCAAGATCAACATCGTCACAATCAAGATCGTCTTCGTCATCAAACTCATCATCAAACTCATCGTCGTCGACATCAAAATCTGAATCGCTTCCGTCGCTGTCCACCACTTTATTTCCATGACCCGCCTCCATTTTCCCTATTCTCTCCGAAACCATCTCTTGCTGAATAAAGCCGCCGCCGACGCGGAAACCGGATTGTATAACCGGAAATGTTTCAGAGAAAACCGGGTATTGGACAGCCGGAGTCTGGTTAAACCGAAGCAGAGACCGAATAGCCGGTTCTGTCTTCTCAGTCAGACTACCCGCACGTCCACGGAGGAGTAGTCTCGCCGCCGCTTTTCCGTCGCGGATGAATAATCTCGCCGCCGATGATGAAGCTGAAGCCATTTTGGTTGATCCTAGTGTACAAGAGAGTCTCCATGGACGGCTAATATAAAGAGAGGGAGGGTTTAGGGTTTTTGAGAGGACACGTGTATGGCTACGATGAGATCTAGAGACTACGCTTGCCACGTGTGCGTTTACCGTATCTCCTAATATCTAGAACTCTGTTTAGTGTTTAGTTTTGTAACAAAGTACAACAAACTAAACATCTTTTGTCTTCATGATGAAGCTTAAAAGTCAAAATTCAGAACCTTAAACAGTTGACTATTAGATAGCTCAGTAAATTGAGCTATAAAATGAAAACAATAGTAGCAACTGTACACATTACAGTGACATTCTCTGAGTTCTCTCATAGTCTTGAAAGACTAGTCATGTCATAATTAAGCAAAAGTTAAAAGGAGAAGATCCATGAAAATTAACAAAAAAAAAAAAAAGTGAGAACCTGAGTCATTGTCTGGTTGACTCATAAGATTACGAAGAAGAAAAGAAAAAGTTAAAAACAAAAGATGCAATGGAGCTCAACTTGAAGAAGCTCTACCTCTCTTGGAGCTTGATCTGGTAATGATACCCGTGCTGCTCTCTGCAATGTCGTTAGTCTCAGCAGCGGGTTTCTCTTCTTCTTCTTCCGGTTCGGCTTCAAGACCAAGGACGCCTAAAAGAATAAACTCCCGCAGCAGAACAGTTTCCACAAAGGTAGACACATCTGTCCTAAACTTTGGAGAGCAGCCCTCGATTTTCTTGTCCACAGCTTTAACATCTCCCTCCACCTTAACTTCCACTGGCGCTACAGCTTTAACATCTCCCTTCACCTTAGCTCCCACTAGAGCACCGTTTTTATAAGCATAACATGCCTTCAACACGTCGTGAGCAACGCCATAGAAGTGCCCATACGCAAAGTTTTCAAAATACTGTGCATCAAACAAGGCAAGAACAATCAATCTCAAGGTTTTAGTCAAAAAGGTGTCTAAACTTTTATTTGTTCTAGAGAGGAATGCGGGTTTTTGCTGTTACCTTGGGTGGTCTCCTCATGGTGTAAACCATCGTCTTCAAGTTATATATGAATGTGTTTTCGCTGTAAGCTTTAGACTGAGACTCGCCGTGTGGAGAACCCGCTGTCCTCTCGTAGCCTGGCTCGTTGAAGTAAGGTGCTTCATTCAAGATTAGACCTTGGATTGAGACAAGAACCTGCAACATTGTGGAATTGTTGGGAATCCATTTCTCCCTCTGGCTACCAGTCCAAGTGCCAAGGAGACTCAGACACACTTTCCCGCAATCGTACAGATTTGGGTTGATTCTCAGCCCACCAGAACGGTAATGAACAGTCTAGGAAACTCAAAAACACAAACATAATTTCGCAGTCAAAAGGAAGACATTAGGAGACCAAAAAGAGAAACCCATTTTAAAAAAGTTCAATCAACTTACAGGAGGACCAGTAGGGTATGTATCCGGGAAGAAGATATCGAAAAAGAATAGACCGTCGTGGTAGGGAGTTCCTTGGGGTCCAATAATGACAGCCCTCAAAAGATCCATCCTAGATTCATAAGCTCTAACAAATATCATCTCTGTTGCAAGAAACAAAATATAAGAATCTAAGAAGGTTGCTAATATCAAGCAGCAGAAGTTGATGTACAAGACAGTGTGTATATACACTGACCTGGCAAATCATGCTCAAGAATTTTCCACTCCTCTGTGATTCTTCTCACCCACTCCTTGGAATGCTGAAAAGACAAAAAGTCAGTTTTTGAGATACAAGAAAAAACAATCCAGAATAATGACCAACTTATGCTCATCTGGTGGCAACCTGCTTAGTAGTTGTTCCCTTAGAAGCATAATGGTGATCCGAAAAATCTTCGACGATGTCAAATCTTTTGAAGAACACAAAATCCTTAAGATAGTCCTCCATATTTCTCTTAACTCTGGAAAGATCCGGAGTTGAAAGAAGCTCGTCCACTTTAGACTTACGGTGACCGTATTTTGATTGAAACAAACTAGAAGGAGCTTGAACCGGAGCCTCCCCCATCACGGTATCTGGAGTCTGAGGCTGAAAATGATTAGAAGTGAAAGGTGACGCAGAAGACTTGTTCTGTAGCAATGCATAAGCAGAGGAAGGTGTTACTCCTCCAGGGTTCTGCGGTAATACCTTCCATGGTTGAGCAATAGGAGTTGGCACATCTGAGGAAAAAAATGGAGAATGGATTCCACCTCCTTTTGCTGGTTTCTTGGAACTGCTGCCGGTAGCATCTGATGTACTCCCACTTTTCACACTAGACGTTTTGCTGCTTCCACTTGGATCCGCCGCTCCATTCTCGGCTGAATCTGGAAACCACTCCATCGACACCTCCACACCAGTTGGGAGATCCTTAGAATCAAAAAGGTCTTGATACATGGAGTAAGAATCAGTCTCCTCCTCCATCTCATAGCTATATTCATCATTATAGTCATCGTCGTCTTCATAGATCAAAGAATCAGGGTCTAGCAAACTATTCGATACTGGAGAGGATTCGGGATAAGACTCATCATTGTCATACATTGCGTCATCATCACCATCACTAGCAGCAGATCCCTGCGTTTTAATAATCATGTTAAAAACCCGTCCTTCTAGCTCTGAAACCATTACAACAATCAAACAAACCCCTTACCACAAATTCTTCATCGGAATGAGATTCCAATTGTATAGCTTTCCCTTTGTTCTTATTATCAAGACCACCGTTTTGCAATTCATATTGATCCACATCAGCCTACAAGATAACGATTTCCACAGTAGTTAAAGAGACATGACAAAACAGAGATCCCAAGTAAACAAAATCTCAGNCTCCACATCAGCCTACAAGATAACGATTTCCACAGAAAAACTCGAGTAAGATAATATTAACACAAGTAGTTAAAGAGACATGACAAAACAGAGATCCCAAGTAAACAAAATCTCAGCTTTACAATGCATATGAAAACATATCAAAAGCAATCCACTAAAAACAAGCTTAAACAATAACTAGGACTTAATTGCAACACAATTGAAAACGACAACAAGGAATTGATATCACATTACACAATCAAAACACAGAACACCAACAGTCCATTACAAATTCTAGTGATCAGAACATGAAACGACAATACAAACACAATCCCTTCAAAACCAATCAAACATCAAAACAGAAACCGTAAAAACAGGGTAATGCACGATGATCGAGACCAAAAAACAAACCCTAAACCGATAAACAAACACTCACAAAAACCCTTAAAATTCCCCAAACGATGATCGCCAAAATCACAATTCACCCAAAAAATCAAATTGGGTAAAATCAAAGTTAACCCTTTACACAAAACCCAGATACGAATTCAATTCCAAATCAAAAAAATAAAAAAATAAAAACCTTTTGTGGCGTTATAGTTGTAGCGATCTTCACTACGCCTGACATCAGTCTCTCTACGATTTCTCTTAACGATCGAATTTTTTCCTTCACTGTTAGAGAAGACGGAGAAGAAATCGATCAGAGAAAAAAAAGAAAAAACCTTCGCGCCGTATTAACACAGTGAGATTCCGCAAAAAGCTCCCAAACACACTTTAATCCAATTCTCTCTTCTCCTGCTCGTTTTCTTCCTAATCTTAATTTTATATTAAAGACAAATAATAACCTAATTTTAAAAGGAGAAAAGGTAATGGTTTAATGAAATTTGTCTATTTGTGCGTTTTTATTTCAACAAGTCAAATATAAAATGTCTACGTGTATGGTCCCATGTTTTAATAGAACGGTTGAGATTTTATTTATGCTGACGTGCCAATATGAACTATGGTAGAATAGTCTAACTGGTGTAACCAAGCTTACTCGACACGGTAGTTGAGAGGACTTTGAGCAAGACTATGAATGTACAGCCGTTGGATTTGAGATTATTATAAGACTTGGGTGGATCCAATGGATCGGATTTTTTTTTTTTGTTATTTTCTTTCAATCATAGGAAATCAATTGAGAAGATATGGAATCATTGGAGATATCACATAATCTAGAAACATTAAAAGGGATTATAACTGAATTGTTTTTTTTAATTAAGTTATATAGTAGATAATGATTGGATTTTTAATGAATAGTAATGAATTTATGATGAATCTATAGATTATTGTTTTTGATACCATGGTAAATTTATTATTACAATTTGACATATGTTTTGAACAAAAAATGTATTTTTTATTTAATTTGAGTCATCTTTTTATTGTTTTCAAACTGTTATTTTTGTATAGCAAAGAATTGAACTATCTCAAGCAAGAAAATGCAAAAATAAATAATCTATAAATAACACATTATTCTTATTCTTCTTTCCCATTTTTAAATTGTCCTTGTCGTTTTTATTAAAAAGTTTGTGTTAATTTCGAATCAACCATTGATTTGTATTACTATTTATATTTTATTCATAAAACCAGTGGTATTGTTATTTGTGGAAAAATATTTTATCCATAAAAATATATTTTAAAAAGTATAATTGAGTTGTTTAATTAACTTATAAAGTTGATATGATTTTGATATTTAATAAATAAGTATGATGAATGTATTAATAATAAACTATTATTTTGATACAACAATATGTTGCCATAAAATCTTATATACGGTATATTTTTATCATAAAATCTTATATACGATGTACTTTTATGTCTTTTTAATAATATAATGTTGATCATAAAAAAAATACATATAAAAAATATGAATTTAAAATTATAATAGCATCATAGTGTAAAAAACAATAACAAATAAAGTTATTTAAATTTTGAATGTTCATCTCTAAAACAGAACCCTCTTTGAGTAAAATTTTGTTCTAAGACAGAGATATAGAGATATACTTCTTGTAGGTTATCAACAGGGCTTTTTAAATTGAAATTGGGCCTAGAATAATTATTTTATACCNTACATATAAAAATATGAATTTAAAATTATAATAGCATCACAGTGTAAAAAACAATAACAAATAAAGTTATTTAAATTTTGAATGTTCATCTCTAAAACAGAACCCTATTTGAGTAAAATTTTGTTCTAAGACAGAGATATAGAGATATACTTCTTGTAGGTTATCAACAGGGCTTTTTAAATTGAAATTGGGCCTAGAATAATTATTTTATACCATTGACAAACTGGTACCCATAACACTAATAAGGCCCTTTTTATATTGAGGCCCATAACCTAACAAATACATGAAATTCTTGTTTCAAAAAAGAGATGGTCATCATCACATTCACAGGTTGTTTTTTCCAATCTAGTTGATAATGAATTTGTTGGACTTTTTCATATTTACATACCACTGAATATTGTGACACTGAGCCACTAACTCTAACTTTCCAAATTTAATAATCAAATTAATAAAAGAAAGTTGAAATGGACATAAATATGTCCTTTCCGTCGATTGCAAGTAGTGTATAAATTTATTCACAATAATGAGTGAAACGACCAAACTTTTGCAGTATCTAGTAAACCGCCTATATTATAGTCCCTCAACTCATATTTATTATTTTTGACATTTTTGCATTTCACTCTGCACTTAATAAATTTTTCTCAATTCCACCTAAACTTTTTTATTCACTATAATTCCACAAATCCAGTTATTTTTTAATTGATTTTAAAATTTTCAAAATCGCATTTTGTAATTGCGATTACACACTAACTCCAGTTAAATAGTTAACTCAAATGAAACCTTCAAATTGATTTAGAAGTTTCAATTCTTTGAAAAAACTAGATTTGGGGCATTTTTATAAAATTAGGATTTTAAAATAACAAAATCAAATTTACGTTTTCTCTATCGTTGAATGCAACTGTGTCGTTCAACTTTTTTGCTCTCTGAAATATTTTGAGTCATCTTTTCTCCATGTTCTTCTCCTTCTCGTTTAACTCTTCTCCTTGTTCGACTTTTGTCTCCTCTTATCCTTGTTCATTTTTTTTTTCTTCTCCGTGTTCTTCTCCTTCTGGTCCAACCTCTTCTCTTTCTCTCCTTGTTTGTCTTATATTACAAAAGAAATCATTAAGTAGGATATCAGAATTATAGAGATAGAACATATTAGGATCATGCCTTCAAGCTAAATGTTTGTTGAGAAAACAAAATTATTCACATACCTTTAGATCTCTCATCATCAAGAAAACTGTAAATATGATCAATATCTAAATCTTGTTTTTCTAAAACTGGGAAGAAGAAGGAGAAGTCAAACAAGTACGCAGATTTAATTTTGTTAATATAAATCCCTAATTAAAAAAAATCCCCAAATCTATTTTCTTTGCAAAATATTGAAAAATCAGATACATGGTTTCATTTGAATTAACTAGTGAACTCGAGTTAGTGTGTAATCGCAATTACAAAATGCGATTTTGAACATTCTAAAAGCAATAATAAAAAAAAGACTAGATTTGTGGAATTAGAATGAAATTAAAAATTTAGATAGAATTGAGAAGAGATTATTAAGTAGAATGTAAACTGGGAATATGTCAAAAGTACATGTGGATATGAGTTGAGGGCTATAATATAGGTGGATTGCTGCAAAACAAAAACATATAATCTCTTTTTGCTATAAGATCCAAATTATTTGTTTATCATCTTTACCAATTTGTCATATTTGGGAAAATATAGGGAGTAACACATTCAAATCATATCCTTTTGGAATATATGAGAAACCATGAGTTTCGCAAAAGTTACAATTACGCCGAATATCCAAACTAATATAACATTAGTGTTTTGTTAATGATCTACATAATTGTTTATAATTTACACTCTCACCGTAGGACCAAGAGGTTCACGTGTACGTGACTATTTTGTGTTTGAAAAAGCCAGTTATATTGTCACCCATGATTCGAGAGTACAACAACTTCTTTTGAATATTTCAACTAGACCAATTATACTATTTTCAACTCCAAGTATATAAAGTTAAACGCTGTAAGTAGTGTTACCTACAAATACTGTATGAAATAGCAATAAATCTACATCATTTTCTCTAATATGTATACTTTTTTTTATATGCTTTAAACAGAACATCAATTTATATGAAGTCATGGACTTTAGAAATCGAATTATAAAATCTTAGCCAACATGTTTTCTCATTTACTCATTCGCATCCAAATTTCCGCGATCTATATAATGGTATGATGTTAATTTTATTTCGTGTAATCAATTTATACTGGTAGATCCATGTATAATGGATATCATCTATNAAAACAGAACATCAATTTATATGAAGTCATGGACTTTAGAAATCGAATTATAAAATCTTAGCCAACATGTTTTTTCATTCACTCATTCGCATCCAAATTTCCGCGATCTATATAATGGTATGATGTTAATTTTATTTCGTGTAATCAATTTATACTGGTAGATCCATGTATAATGGATATCATATATCACTTTAAGATATAATTATACATATCCTAATTTTAATAGTCTCAAGATAAGAATGATATCGGTTACATGGATATCTATCGGTATTATTGATTCTAGACTAAAAAATTTAAGACTAATGCCTAATTCTCTCACTGTAAAATATAGAGTTTCTTCCACGAAATTACTGCAATGCTTTGGAATTATTGCGGAAATCTGGGGTAAGTTGTAACTAACACAAGAAATTTAAGGAAAAATATAATTCCAAATGTGTTAAACAAATCAAAAAAATAAAGTAGTAATCAATAATTGCAAAAAGAGAAAGAAATAGAGGAATAAGGAATATAGAATGGGGGAGAAAAAGAAGGAAATGGACACGAGAGGTTAGCAAAGAAAGGCTTCTCTTCTCCGTAACCCCATAAAGATTCGCTTGTCACTTAATTTGATCAGATTCTCCACTCTCTTCCCATCTATAAATCACACACCCACTTCGGTCTGATCACAAACCAGAACAACAATACTCAACACAAACACAAGAACTCAAACAAGCTTTTAAACAAACTCAATCATGTCGAGCTGCGGAAACTGTGACTGTGCTGACAAGAC
>OVAP01003235.1:0-17175 GCA_900406295.1 Aurinia saxatilis
CTAGCACAAAGACTAAGAGATATGACATCATAAGGAACCATCTCCCATTCTTAAAAGATTCTCCTCTTGTTTACATTTAGCAACATACATATAATTAGTCGTCTAATTATGAATTTGAGGGATTAAAGTTTGTTAATTTCTTTGTTAGTGACTTAACGACGTGTTCAGTTTGGTCCAGTTAACGAGTGTCCATAAAAATTAGTCAACAATAATTCATGTTTTTTTTTGCATACGACAAAGTTCATATTTTTTTTGCCTAAATTTGAAAGTTGGTGATTTATTTGGCTTTTTCACAATTTATAAACATTGTCTGTTAACTTTTCCGTTAGTTGAATTAACGTCGTGCCTAATTTGGCATGATCAACGAAACTTCGTGTTTAATATGGCTCGATCTAGAAAATTCATGCTTTTTTTAGCAGGCAAGAAAGTTCGTGTTTTTTTTTGCCATTTTTTGAAAGCTCATGCTTTTTTTTTTACATTTTCCCCAATTATTTAATGTTGAAACCTAATGTATTTACTCCCTCTGTTTCAATTTATAAAAAGTTTTGGGTAAAAGCGCGCATATTAAGAAAATATTTAGTTTTTCACATACTTTACAAAAAGTGTTTTATCTTTTTAATTAATAAAATAAATAAATATACTAACATTTTTGGAAACCAATAGAATTCAAGTACATGTTTACTTTTTGCATTGAACTTTTAAAACTGCTTATATTTTGAAACAAGAAATATTCTTTAAAACTGCTTATATTTTGAAACAGAGGGAGTATATCAAATATTTATTAGTACTTATTATCTGTGCGGTGGAATGTAGTCGTTTGCCTATAAAAAACCTCTTTGATCCTAATTTCAACGTGATGTTTTTTTTTTTTGTTAATTTTTTAATTGGCGAACCACATGATAATATTGCATTGTAAATGATTGTGCGCGTTTTGAACAACTAGTTACTTTGCTAATCCATATTCTATGTGTGATGTTCTACTTTTATTATTGCTTTACAAAGGCATTTGTTAGAAACGTGGAAGAATTAAACATCTCGCTCTTTGTGACATGTTTATAGATGTGCCTAGTCATAAGATTATTATTATTATTTTTTTTTGAGTAGATTGTTATTGTAAATGACTCATTTGTTATGTTTTGATCTTGTTTACTTTATATATGCATAAATTTGTTAGCAACCTATGTTTTAAAATTGGCATCAAGCCAAATGAAAGAAAGATTTGCAAAGATCAAAGCTATTGTTCATACTCTTATTCGCATAAGAGAAAATGCAATTTTAGTTAAGTCAAATGTTTAGGATTGTGTAAAATTATCCAGCTTACCTACTACTTATCATTAAATTTGGACAACTATTTGCTAGTTAGTTATCGAGTTGGTTAAGGAGCATTGCTTAAAGAAGAAATCAAAGTTTAATGATATAAAAACAGTCTCATGATTTGTAACGCAAACAGAAAGAAAAGAGAAGGGATCCGTTGAAAAGGGGACTGGGCGGCAGAAAAAGACACCATCCTTAATAAGTTCCCATAAATAAACAGACAAAATCGATTGGTAACGTTTGGTGTGTGTTATGTTGTTAAGAGCTCTCCTCTCTTCTCTTCTCTATTAAAAGGAACCCAAATCCCCAAAACTCGGAATTTAGAAACAAAGAAAGAGAGAGAGAGAGCGTTTTTTTTTTGTCCAGCGGAACGTTTCAACTCCATTTTTCCAGGCTAACTAACAAACCAACCTCTTCAGTTACGCTTTCTGTCACCTTCCATTTTCGATCCCCCCCCCCCTTCTTTTCTTCTTTAGGGTTTCTAATTTTTGTCGAAAGTGCAATAATGCCTAGATGGTCGATCAAAATTGAGCATCCAGAAGAAGATTAGGAAGATATACCAACAATCTCCTTCGTGGGTTCTCTAATTCGAGTGTTGTAATCAAGTGTTTTTGAAAGATCTGTAGGCGAAAACTTTGATCTTTCCCTTGAAATTATTATTGTAATCTTTGAGGGGAAACCAAAATGAGCGCTTCGAGGTTTGTAAAGTGTGTTACGGTCGGTGATGGAGCTGTCGGAAAAACTTGTTTGCTGATCTCTTACACAAGCAACACTTTCCCTACGGTTAAGTCTTATTATTACCTCTTGCCTTTATGTTGGTCTTGTTATATATATTTTCATCATCTCATTTTCTTGGTTGGTTTTCTTGTAACATACAGGATTATGTGCCTACCGTTTTCGATAATTTCAGTGCAAATGTGGTTGTTAATGGAAGCACCGTCAATCTTGGATTGTGGGATACTGCAGGTTTTCATTTTTACTATCTTGTTTTCTTATAACAAAATTTGGGAAATTGTATGTTTTGCTTTTGGATCTGAGATTCTGAATTTTGGGTCTGAAAATTCAGGGCAAGAGGATTACAACAGATTAAGACCACTAAGTTACCGTGGGGCTGATGTTTTCATATTGGCCTTCTCCCTTATCAGTAAAGCCAGCTACGAAAACATTTCCAAAAAGGTACAACATCCATCAAAATCTTGTTTGGGGAGGTAGTGTAATGAACTTAGCTCACAAAGTCTACAACTTTTGTGTTTGCAGTGGATCCCGGAGTTGAAACATTACGCCCCTGGTGTCCCCATCATCCTTGTTGGAACAAAGCTTGGTGAGATTTTATTACTTTCTTGATCTCGCGCCTTTTAACTACTAGTTGTGACACAGAGGTGTGTGTGTTGCTGCTCCTATCTCCCAGATCTTCGAGATGATAAGCAGTTCTTCATCGACCATCCTGGTGCTGTTCCGATTTCTACTGCTCAGGGAGAGGAGCTGAGGAAGCAAATAGGATCACCTACTTACATCGAATGCAGTTCCAAATCCCAAGAGGTATTTCATTATTGCACTCTTTGACAGATTTTTGATGTCATTGTGAATGCTAATGCTAATGCTAATGTTTGAATGCAGAATGTGAAGTCGGTGTTTGACGCGGCTATTCGAGTGGTCTTGCAACCGCCGAAGCAGAAAAAGAAGAAGAGCAAAGCGCAGAAGGCATGCTCCATCCTATGATGATTGGAAAACTGTTTTTATATATTTGGTTTTGGTATATGAAAATCCTCTAACATTGCATCAATGTGTTAATGGACAGACACCCAAGTTTGGTTTGGTCGTTTTTGTTCTTAATATTATTAATGGAGTTGTCGGAATCAACATCTTTTGCTTTTGCAACTCATTCCTCCTATACACGAACACATTCTCTTCAATAAAGCATGTTTTGTAAGTGTATCGCTTGCCTGTTCCGCGAGTGTTCCAAACTTCAAAAACATGTTTATGGAAGATAATCAAGTGAAAAGCTATAATTATTGGTAGAGAGTGTATCTAAGTGATGATACAGGTTTCATTCCTCAATCTGACTCCTCATGTTTTTCCAACAAGAAGAGAAACCGTGATTCTTAGTTATGGAGCCTAAAAAATGGAGCAAAGAGGTTCATCTAAACCATTCCATCTTTATTTTCTCATATTTCTCAATCATACCGCCATCTTCCTGCTGTCTTTGAAACTCCACGTAACGCACAGTGCTATTTATGAATGACCCTGCGCCTGACTCAACTTTCTTCGTCTCGTTTTTTATTAGTTCAGCTAAGCTCTGGATTGTCTCGGCTGTTACTTGTGAATTTCCTTTCTCCAAGAAGTAGAGATACCTGCATTTCACTCGTGACACCATTAAGAGAAAGCGGTGGAAAAGTACTAAAGTACAAGCATTTTGCGTATGTACTAAATAGGCGCAACTAAAATGAGTCACTTACTTGTTCAGCACTTCGACATATAGACCCAGAGATCCGGTGCTATTGGTACCACGGGATGCGCTGGACATTTGTTGAACAGCATCTGCGATCTTTTGCGCCCTCTTCAGGAAAAGCACAACCCTGTTCTCATTTCATAAATTCTTAGCAGCCAAGTCTCCCAACACATCGACTAGCAATCAGAAAACCCCTACTTATCTGTGTATGGATAGCAATTTTCGGAATTTTAGAGTAGGGATTCATATGTAAAATACCTCTCTCCATCTTTCAGGTTTTCGCACTCGTCAACCCAGAAGAGATGCGCACATTCGTAAAGAGCTCTACACTGGTCTGGCTTCTTAAGGAGTTTTGCAGAGTACTACAACAACAAAAGGTAATTTAGCCTCGCTAGTATTCAATGTAGCAATTAGTTACTCAACTGGAATATCAGGAAAAATACCCCTGTCGCCTTGTGCGTCAGAGTATCTCTGTTCTCAACACCAAATACACGCATCCTGTGGAGTGTCCCTATTATTAAACGCAGTGCTGTTACTTGTGCCTTTGAATCCTAAAACACCCAAAATTCAAAGCCACGTCAAAGTCTTTCTTACAGAAAGATGCTTCAACCCTCTTAAGGAATTCACTTACCGAAATTTCTTCTTCATACAAAAGATATGCCTTTGTGAATAACTCATAAGCGACTGCTTCCAACTCACAGTCATTTGCTGCCTGAGGGTTTAATAAAAGAAAAGTTCCAACGCATCCACTAAATGTAATGGTTTTGATACTGGATGATCAGAAACCAATGGTTTTGATACTGGATGATCATAAACCAAACGATCATATACCTGGGCACATAGCAAGTAGAGTCGCAATGCCAAATCAGACGCTGAATCAGATAGAACTTCCACCGTCTGCAAAAAAAAAATGATTCAAAATCGACTTGCAACATCAGGATTTTGACAAGAAAAAAACAGTTGGGTTTCACTGGTCAAAGCCAATGATGTCCGCAAGGCAATTAATCTTCCTCACTCTTTTCTAACAATCAAGATGTATGTACACTTGCCTCACTTAAGAGCTGTAGAATTGTCTTTGGTGTTGCAGCCGTGTCATCCCCAAATGGGTTTTCATCTCCACCTCGCAGTCGCTGAATTAACTGCATAAACATACCACAACAATAAATTTTATGTGCATACTTCCAAATTCAGACACAGTGTCTACTGAATCCATAACAAAGCTGGAAAGTACATGTTGGAGCATAGAATGAAGAAGTAATTACTATAAGATATACAAACCTTGAGAGCGGAAAAGACCAGGGGTGGTATCGTTAAAGGTAGACGCTTAGGTCCTCCAGTCAGTAGGTGTTTCCTTACTCTGATTATTATCTGTAGTTGGGTATACACATAAGGAATGCACAGGTCACATTAATAGTAGAGCCTCGATGTGCAACATTATCTAAATATATACACACCTTAGACATTTCTTCTGGGTCATCATTGTAGAGCATGTGAACCAGCCGTGCAACACAGTTCTGCTCTTCCTGGAAATCTTCTTCATCAACCTAGAACTCGGCATAGTGTCCCGTTTGATACCATGTCAGGAACAATAACAGGTAAGTGATCATAAATACAATAAGAATAGATGGAAAAATGTTCTAGCACCTCACTATCAGTTGTCCCGTCAAAATCCTTGATCAGTCTCTTAATCAGTTCAAACAATGAATCCACCTGAGCAACACAATAGAAAGGAACGCCACATCAATAAAGAACATTAAAAGAAGAAATTAAACCAAGAGAATAGCACACCTCATCAGCAGTAGCAATGTGAGTATTGTTTTTCAAAATGCTCTGAATTATAGTAACTGCCATTGCTTTGTTTGTCTCATGGTCAAGGTATTCCATTACTTGGGGATAGTTGGTAAGCTTCAAAATAGTCACAACATCATTATACTTCTCCAACGGTGCGCTAAGAAATGCAACAATCTGTTTTGATGCCTTGTCATCACAAAGCTTTCCTGTGGCTGAGAGTTGGTTAACACAAGATCCCTAAAGAAAAAAAATGAAAAGAAAGACAATAATGTGTATAAGCAACTCGCAGAACTGATGAAGTAGACACAAAATGTAGTTCTGAACAATTTTAACACGCTTAAACATGCTCAGAAGGCACTATACCAACACTTGATCCACATAGTCTAGACGATCGGAATGGACATGGAGAGTGAATTTCAGAAGAAACAAATACAATGATACAGATCCTGCGGCCGGTAAGTCCACCTGTGCTTCTACAACCTGAAGTTTAATATAAGATGTAGGCTGAATCAACTGTTTATGAAATACAATTGTGAAGAGATTCTCAACGTGATACAATCAGAGTGAAAAGTACTAAATAAGTTAGACAATATTTAAGAGCTGAAAATATGTCACAATGCCATGGAGATTAAGCTCGATTTTTTAGGTATTCTCAATACTAGCCACCCTCACAAATAAACTAAGTTTCAAGTGTTAATAGTAGTTAGTTTCCTTGAATTCATGGTTAGATGCACGATTTACCTTCCCAATGGCATAAGTCAACTTTGAAAAGGCTTCTACTTGCAGGAAATTAGGCAATGCTTCCACACTAGATGCAGCATAGTTAGAAAGCCTTTCCATTAGACCCGAAAGGACCTTCTTGATATCAACAGACGGCTGAAACAAAATGACGAAAAGGAAAATAGGGGAAACATGTTCTGACGGAATGAGATTAATATAGCAGTCTTATCTTTTATCATACTGCATATAAAAGAAGAAAGGGTAGGGTATAAGAAGTACCTCAAGTTGTGGACAAGCACCTAATAATACATCGAGAGTTTGAAGATGAAAATCATCAGGAAAGACTTGAATAATGCAATCCATTAGGTAGCCCTGAGCAAGTTCATCTTTACAGTTGACAACCTGTTACAACAGTAATACATTATCCATTTCCACTCATGAGTAGACTGCGCTTAAATGCCAAAATTATCTACAGGAAGAGAAAAACAGACCTGCTCCAGTATTCTAGGAAGAACAGTATCTCTGTAGACTCCAAGGTCAACACCTTCCAACTGACTCAGTACATGAAGGTTCTTCCCAACCTAATCAGCAGTAAGAAGAAGAAATTCGACATATAGCAAGAAACATTACTAGGAAAATTCTAGATAAGAGGAATCATCTACAGGTCATTACAAGATCACGTAGTTCATTTCTTTCCTTCTCGCGTTTCTCCTTCTCCCTATTAGGTCCCTGGATACCAGAAAGCCTTAACTCAGATTCAGCTCAGTAGGAAATATTAAGGAAGAGTAGACGATATAGCATGATCAGACATTGGAGTCTCACGATATGCAACCATATTCAGTACTTCTATGCTGATATGAAGCAGAAATATCTCATTAGTATTTCCAACTAACCTGATGTTGCATTCGGACCCATAGTTTGTTCATCTCAGTAAAATTTTGAAGCACGAACTCTAAAGCATCAATGTGCGTCTCAGCATCTCTGGAAATAACAGAAAACCACTTGCCTATTCAAATGTGTTTCCAAATTTAGCAAAAATGGTCTAACACCAGGTGAAAGGAAACTAAAATTATGAGGGCTTACCCTTTCAGCTCTGAACTTACACTAGGTAACTTATCCCTAGTAACTTGAGCAAGATAACTTCTCAAGAAAAGACCACGTAAAGGATGTTGAACAGCTCGACACATTTCGACAAGATCCTTAAGTATATCCGTAGCAGCAACGTCTTTAGATTTGATATATACAGATCCTATGGTACAGAGGAGATACCTAAAATTCGATTGATGGAAGTCGAAAATCAGAGAGAGCAAAGGACAATGTAGACTCAGAAAATCAATACTCTGCACAACAAAAGAACTTACAATCTTGGCAAAATGTTACCAGCATGCTGCACAAGCTCATACAGCTCTGCGACGGAGCAACCACGCCCCGTCTCTTCCTTAAAGAACATCTCCAATGTCCTCAATTCATCAAAAACTCGCATATCTGAACAAATCAGATCGCATTCAGAAAAATTCAACAGGAGCTAGTCCCCGAATCCGAATTAGAGGAAGAGGATAAGGACTCACAGAGTTCATAGTATTTATGAGGAGAAAGCTTGGAAGTACGAAGCTCGCTGAGCATCTGAGCAGAAAACTTAAGAGCGTCTTTGAGATTGTTGGAGTCCTGCGATTACAAATTTTGAAGATCCGTTACAAAAACAATCTCACAAGTTAGATTCCCAAATGGAACGAAGAAGATGAGAGAGGAGAATTACGATCGCTCGCTGCATGTAGAAAGCATTCTGTTTAACGGCGGTGATGGCGGCGGTGAGCCACTTCTCATCGTCGTCGGCGATCATTCTGTTTCACTATTCTTACTTTTCAGAGAGGAAGCGAGAGTCTCAATTTTGACCCAAGCGTATTTAATTCTTCTTTGTTCATCATCCACTTTACCTTTTTTTTTGTCAACACCTCAATGTTAATTACATTCATGGATTAACTTTAAATTATCCAAATTTAGTTTGCAAAATCATTATAACGTAGATCTCATCATTATTTTTGGCCTTCACATTGATTGTGTAATAAAAAGCCTTGACTGGGCAAATCTGACCCCCTAAAAACCAAAAATGAAACAGGATCAAATCTAATTCAAGAGATGATGATTTCTCTTCTCCTACTTTTTTCTACAAAAACAGACCAACTCATGCGCATTCCTTGTACTTGTACACTATCCATTTCTGATTTCGTAGCCTGGATCTGGCAAAGGAGCAACTCTATGCTTTGACTTAAGGTTTGGCTTTTCATGTCAGTATATCATTGTAGCATTTTTCTCTAGACTATTCTCACTGATCACCTTTTCCGCCTCTTCGAGTCCTAATCTCAGGCTATGGACTATCTCCTTCAGGTCCACGAGGCCACACGCGGGTATACGTCCTATTTTCCTTTCCTTAACCATCTCTTTCACTCTACCAACATCTTCCCACCGCCCCGCTGCACTATAAATGTTCATCAGCAAATGGTAATACTTGTAGTTCATGGGATCTGTTTCTATCAGGGCCTTTGCAATGCTCTCCCCTAGAGCCGAGTTTCCTGTGAAACGGGAGGAGCTGAGCAAGTTAGCCCATTTTGTAGATTCTGGGGTCACATCTTCCTCTGGCAGATTCTTCAGAGTTTGTTCTGCTTCTCCAGGGAAGCCGGCGTTGAGGTAAAGATTAGCCATGCACCATAGGTGTCCAAAGTTTGGTTTGATCTGGAATTCGTCAACCATCAGGGCATAGTAACTTTCTCCTAGTGAAACAATCCCAGCTCTATTACAACCGCAGAGAATACCAACAAACGTTACTTCATCGGGAATGACCTCACCATTGATCATATCTTTAAATAATTTGAGCCCATCTTCAGGATTCCCATGAAGACAATGTGCCAATATCATCACATTCCAAGTAACTTTGTTCCTACGAGATAGACTATCGAACATCCTACGTGCTAGGTCTACTTCCTTGCACTTTCCATACATATGAACAAGAGCTGTATCAACACCTACATTCGTATTTAGTAAGCTTCTTCTTATCAAAGAAGCATGAACCGACCTACCTTCCTTCAGTCTAGCTGATCTACCACAAGCCTTCAACATGAAAACAAAACTACTCTCATTTCCTGGAAACCCTGCTCTTAGCATCTCACGAAACAAACTAATAGAAACTCCAGGATTGTTGGCATCCAAATAAGCTTCAATCATAATATTCCAAGAAACCATGTTTTTCTCAGGCATTTGATAGAACAACTTGTGCGCATACGCAATATCACAATTTCTCACCGCCCCAAGTATTAACGAGTTCCATGACACAATGTCCCTCTTGGGTATTTCAACAAACAGCTTCTTAGCAAGATCGAAAGCAGCACAACTAGTATACATATCCATCAACGAATTCTGAACAGGCAAAACTTGATCACATCCATGTTTAATAGCCTGCCCGTGACACATTTTCCCGGAACCAACACAGCTAGCTTTCTTAATACAAGCCAACAAGGAGACGAATGTGTACGAGTCCGGAACAAACCCAGATCCCAACAAATCGAAGTAAAACCCCACCGCTTGTTTCGGAGCAGAAGAGACCGAATACGACTTAAAAACTTGATTTGCACACGAGAGTATACCAATGCTGCGGAATATCGAACGAGTGTAGCTGGCTTCACCAAAACGCCGAGATGACTTCAACAATCTGATAGCCCAAGAGGAGAAATCACCGGAGGTAATGAGCCTCGCGTGGATTTGGAAGAGGTGTAGAATAGTATTACTGGATTCGTCGACAAGCTTGAAACTTTTATAAAAACCCAGAAATGGGACGATAGGTCTTGCCATTCATCTCCAGCTTTGAATCGGAAATCGCCATTAAGACACGATCATATCTCTAAGTCACCACTCGAGATTCAGGGGCGGCGAACAAGCATCTCGCTGTGTGTAAAAACCTTATGACAAAACCTTCTGAAAGAAACAGAAACTTCCGGTTTTGTTGGATCAGATATAATCTTGGTTCGATGAGAGTAAAATAGATTAGAGGGGACTTGCCTATCACATTTGGGTAAAAGAAGATTTTTTAAAATTAATTTGATTAGGATAAGGCAACTCACAACCTAATTCTAGTTTAGAATCATGATTTACAGGAGACGTAAACAGATTACTAGCAATTCTATTTTTAAAAACAAAATTAAGATAAACCAAATGATCTGGAGACTCTTCTTATCTGGATAACTAAACGAGCTTTAAATTGAATTTAGAACGTGATGTGCATGAATAATACGGAGAAGAGAAGGGGATACGTAGAGAGAAAGGAGAGAGCTATAAAAAAAAAAAGGTGAGAAGTAAGGGTCTAGGGTGTTGGTGTGTGGACATAGAGAAAGGTGTTTAACGTACATTGTAATTCATAAAAGAGAAATAGGCCTTGCAAATCACGCAACAGTAGACCAACCTTGTTCTTTTTATTGTTGTCTCTCCAATACACGCGACTCTCACTCTCTTAAATTCATAACACCAAGTGGAGAGAATACCGATCCAAAGAGAAGAAGATGGGTTTGGAGAAGTGGTTGGCTTTGTTGTATCCAAGAATGCAGGGAGGAGGAAGAAGAAGAAAGGAAGAGTGTTGCAGTGTGTGTCTTATGAGAATGGAGGAAGAGGATGTGATCAAGTCTCTACCTTGTTCCCATGAGTTCCATAGTCTCTGCGTGGAGACGTGGTTCGATGTCAGCCAAAAGATCTGCTGCCCACTCTGCCGGTTTTCACCTGCCACCATTATCCTCACCGATGAACTTTTCCTCTGGTTCTCTTCTTTCCATTTCTGATTTTTTTGGCTGTTTCTTCTGGGGATCAAACACATTTCTCCTTGTAATACTATTAAATCTCTTGTAGTACTAGTTTTTCTTCCAAGGGGGAATGTGTAACAAGTTTGAATCCTTTCTGTAAAAAATGATGACAAACAGCTTCAACCATATCTCTTCAATTTATGCAAATGAGCTTCCATTCATTCCAAGAACCAAAAAATAGAGAGATTGTGATTGTTAATGTACTCAGAACCAATGAAACCGTCTTCTACATAGTATAGATAGACTTTCTCCTAAAGTTATTCTTCTGAAAATTCTCGGTTTATCCCCTGTTCATGCAGGACGAGGGATGTAAATACTTGTGTCCCTGTGATCAGATGTCCAATCACCTCGCCCCCTTATAGACTCGATCTGCAATTTAGCACATAGACCAAAACACTAATTCCTCAGCCGTCTTATTAAGATAAAATGATTTGGGAAAGAGGATGATGGTTTTGAAATTACACCATTTATCATGTTATGTACCTGAACTTCCACAATATCTGAGCTTCTCACCTGTCCAACAAAAGCTGGATAATGTTGGTCAGCCTCGACAAACACGAAACTTTTTAAGAGAAAAGAAGACCCACACACTTGTGGTGCTCTGTTAGCTCCAGACCATAGTTAGATCTTTCAATTCACGAGAAAGTACTTTCAAACTCAGACATTGAAAAACAAAACTCAGACTTCAAAAACAGATGATGACTTAAAACATATAAACAATAACTTGCTTCACCAAACCAGCAGCAAAGCTAAAAGGAACCCAACCCTCAGCATTCATGTGCTGCCGTATTTCTTATGGTACCGAATGTTACTGGCAGGAAAACACGGTTGCCCCATCGGTACCTGCATTCTTATAATTCCTAGACCAGCAGTGGTTGCATGTGCACATCACGGCGAGGAGACCAATACTGGTTATTACCTTGGTCATAGTTTCGCCTGCTTTTATTTCATTGAATCAAAGATATCTTCTAGTCGTTTAACTGATCTTTGATTAATTTCTTATTACGCAATAAAAGAAACCACTAATGAGGGCAAAACATGTTTAAAACGTATCATCTCCTTCTTCCTGCATTTGCACCTTGCACTTTTGACATTTCCAAAACATTTATATGCCAAAAACATACATTGTGCAGTAAAAGGAAAAGACCACTCTCAAACCAATCAAGTTCATCAAAAGAAGCTTATTGTTAACAGAACCCAAGATGGTCAAACCAACACAAAAGGAATGGCTTCTTTGAATCAGAGGAAAGCCAAAAGAGGTAGGAGAAGTAGGAGTTGAGCTGCGAGAGGGCTAAGATTGGCTGCACTGCCTGCTCCAGTGGAGTCACGAGGGTCAACTGGGGGAAGTGTAGCAGCAACAACTGGAGGAGGAAGACGAGGTGGTGGAGGAGATTTGATCTCTGGTGGAGGAGGAGTACTCACAGTTAAGCTTTCATCATCAAAACCTGCCATTAACACAAAACACCTTATAACCAATGCTTTGTTCCTAGGTATATATTAATATATATATACAGTCACTTCCTGATTTGGTCACTTACAGTTAGACCGCTTCCAACCTAAAATCATCCTCTCCCGGTCGAATACAATGCGGTGTCCCGACATAAAGTTCTCTGCATTCCACCAAATACTCTCATTACATGCATATTTTTTATACATAATTTGTGCATCAGTATTGAGATACTTACGTCCGATGATCTCAATCTTGAGATTCTCGTTCTTCAGAACACCCAAGCAATAAATCAAATTACCCTCCTGTTCCAAATCCGAAAATCAAAATGTAAATAAATACGGTAATATAGGAAAGAAACAAAAAAAAGACTCCATCTCTTGCCTTGGCCTGTGCCGTGAAATACGGGTTCCCGAGTCTCATTTTGGATCCTCCTTCGAAAGTAATATCTATTGGGGCTAGGGTTGTCACATTTGGCCTGCATGTGAAGAGGAAGAGCATCAGAATTCAGATGTGGTACAGATTACACCACCTTACAAGTAAATTTGCTAGTTTAATACTTCATACTCTTCCTTACTTTTTAGGTGTTCTGACATGCGCTAAAAGTTCAACACATTTTATTAAAATGGGCGAAAGCTTATAATGACTATACTGTTAAAAGTGTGAGCATGACCTGAAGTCGTAACAGAACTCAAACGGAATTGCAGGATCAGCTGGGCGTCGTGTGTCCTTCACTTGATCGTCATACTGCAAAAGAAGAAGAATGAACGTCATGTGATAACTAAAAACACAAGGTTGGAGGAAAGGCTCCTCTTTTCAAAAAAATCTTCATTTCAATATCCACTGCAAAAATTACACATCTGGTTTATTAACATGAATTTGGTCAGACGGGGCATTAGAATATATGATTCGTCTAATTTAAGCACTTACAGCTTTAGTAAATAGACCATATGCTGGCTCCCGTAAGTGTGTAAATGATGAGCCAGTGTCGAATTGTGCAAACAAGCGAACACCGGTAAGCTCTTCCCCCACTGATATTTCCGTCACATTCACACCATATGCCGTACTAGTTTTCATTTTGGATAAAAAAATATGATAAAGAAAATCATGGGAGATAGAAACAGAATTTGTGTAGGTAGTACATCGAATTAGAAAAATTTAAACGGTGTCAATCTGGAATTGACTAAGTACCTTGGTTCAACAGAAATGAATGGAGTCTCATCCTGGTCTGTGTAGCCTTTGTCTCCGAAACTGATTCTTCCGACAACGCTAATGATACGCCCAAAACACATTGAGAAGGAGTTTGCTGTGATATTAGCTTTTGCCAGAAGGCTCGGAACAGAATAATCTTTCACACCAAGACCGAGAGCACCGTTCACAACAGCAACGCTTTGGAACAGACCAGTTTGATTTCGACCGCAACTGCACCACAAACACAGATTCAGTTCTTTGGCATCTCCTTGGTTGCCTCAAGGTCATTTGGTGGATCCGTACATGAGGTCTAAGAGAGGCAAAAGACTAGACTTTTTACATGTCCATCTTTCACTTTATATTAATTCTTGCTGTTAATTGGTTTTGCAACACAAACCAATAGGCTGCTTCAGGAATTATTCAGGGCTTTAACAGGAAATGAACCCTTTTGTTAAGAGATGACAGAGGGAAAGACTCATCACTTACCCAAGCGTGATATTAGCTTTGACAGGCTTTAGATCTTCATCTTCTGTGACCAGATGCAATACATCCTGTAACAATGTCCCCGTGGTGGCTGTGGTGATAGAGTTAGAAATCTGATAAGGGCAAATACTTTCAGGAGAAGAACAGCGTGTTGGTTGAAAACAACGCTTGTCACTGCAGCTAATGCTTGAACTTGTTGAAGATGCATTGGGACTGTATAGATTGAGTGGTACACTCTGTGTCGACAAAGAGAAATGAAAAAGTTAAGGAACAAATAGTCTGAAACTAGTTAGAGAAAGGAAAGGTACCTGTTCAAATCCAGCATCTTTCAAGTCGCGGATGCAAGTAGTACCGCAATTGCAAGGCAACCAAAGCAAATCGCTGGCTGAGTCCAGAGCCACCATGAACCAAGTAGCCGGTGTTCCCACAGAGATATTGGCATAATGAAGACTGAAACCAAATGGAGATACAAATCATATTCAACAGGAAATGCAGTCAAGCATCATACATTCACATACCATACATATCATTTTGAATTAAAGAAGAAAACAAAATGCTGTGTATCAAGAGATGAAGAGAAATTACAATCCCAGAAAATCGAGCGCAGCCGTGAGGTTGCCTTCACTGGAAGTAATAGGGCTCTCCTCATTTTTAGAGGCAAGACCTCGGCCTCTGATGAACCGATCACGGTGGGCTAAAGCAGTAAAGTAGTCCAAACTTCCCTCTTCCGGAACTAAATGATCAAAACCAAGACTTTGCTTGACTGCATCAGAGAACATGTGGTGTACTTCGAAGCTGAACTTCCCTGAAGCCTCACATCTATCCAAAACCCACAAGGCCACTAACACAGACAATATAACAAACACTTGGCGTGCAACACCCATTGTTTTGATCCTCGGAGTTTTTTCCGAGAATTCCGGAGTAAAAAACCTTTAACCCTTTTCAGATAACGAGTTACGCACGAGTCTTGTATATGTAAGGATGTTGAGGAATGGAAAAGGTCAAAAGCTTGACACTTCCGCATTGTTCCAGATAAGAAAAGAGAAGCTGTTTTGATGCTTCAAACTAATACTTGTTCAAACGGAGTCGCAGCCATTATTTTTCAGCTTCGCTTAAGCTTCAAGGTTGACGAAGGCAGTGTCTCTTCTCTTACAGTTATTCGGAGGGAGACTTCCGAAATCAGCCGTTATAACTTATTATAAGTCAACTCTTTCCTTTTTCTGATAAGACCCTTTATTCTTTTTATTTTGCAGTTTAGGGGGCGTATTGGATCATGTATTTAGAGTTATTTTGTGTGATTTGGCAAATTCAGTGTTATTGGAACATGTATTTTAAAAAACCTTTTTAAAAATTAGTGTTATTGGATTAGTGATTTTAACAAACACCATCAAATTCAGTGTTATTGGAAATATTTTAATCATTTGGTTTTACGTGATTTTAGAGTGTTTTGGATGAGTTTCTTAGTTAAAAATGGAAATAATCAAATCACATGGTTTTAGGTGGAATTTGAAGTGATTTCATTAAAACTCTTTCAAATCATCAAAACTCTCCAAAACCTCATTAAACATCAAATCATTTCAAACTCATGAAAAAAGAAAGAGTTGAAACCTCATCAAATTATTTCAAATCATTTCAAACTCATTGAAAAAGCCTCGCTTTTTTTCTTTTCTAGAGGATGCAGTTAACCCAACCCCTTGCTCCACTCAACGAACAAATTATTTTCGTTGTTTTGGTAACAAAAAAAAGTATTCGTTAGTTGCATTTTTCTTAATTGTAGTTGACCTTTTAATTTTCACAAATATTTTCAGGTATGCCGCATCAGGATGTCAATGGTAGTTACAAAAGTGTGGAATATTACGAACTTTAATTATCATAAAGAAGTATATAGACGAGGAGGCCATTATGACAAGTTGAATCATTCTGATAAAAGTAAACTACCAGAAACTAGAAACTACTGAAACTAGTTATAATGGCCACTGAAGACAAACATTTACAAGGGAGAGATAGAGTTTTTGTTAGAGAGACGAGAGAACATTTCCTCTCACAAACACATTGTTTGTTTCCACTTAACCTCAAACAAGCTGCCTTCTTCTTCCACACTCTTTTATTACTATTTATACTAATTTTCATTTCACATTCTGTCACAACTCCCATTGTTCTCCAGTTAGCTACCGCCACATCTTCACAGGATCTATCACTGATATACTCTCTTATAGAGAGAAAATGAAATATGTACTCTTTTTATGACTGATATACTTCTTAGCTTTGATGAAATACATAAATCATGTTTTACCCTTTCTATTGTATTTAATAATTAAAAAAAAGGCAGAAAATCAACCAATCAGAAAGAAGGACAAAATGGATGGGATCCAACAAACGTATCCGAGTCTTCTTTGATCCGATAGAAAATTCACGCTCGGCTCATTCCCGCAAAAAAAAAAAAAAACACCTAAATCCTTCACTCAAATCCACTGATTCTCACATCAATATGTCTCATCAATCTTCCCAATCTATTTCAGTGATATAGGGTGAGGATTCTGTAGCTATAGACCATCGTGGGAGGTTGATTGAAAGTCATATCGTCCTATTCCATTGAAGAACTCTCGGTGAATCATCTCAGATTCGGAGTCGAAGCTTCGAAAGTGAGATCATATATAGATTTAGCACTTTAGATTTGGCTTGTTTATGCTTTTAATTGGAATTTGTAGATTTGTGGGATTTCAATTTCATTTTGAATGGAACGGATTGGAATTAGATGTGGATGGGTAAGAGTTTTGTGGAAGGAATAGGGACATTGGTAATAAGTAGATAGTAGTTAGATGAAATTAGTTGAAACCAATTGAATCAATTGCTGAAACACAAGAACAAGAACTATAGAAAAACTGCAAAAAGTGGTACAACTGGTACGAATAGTATAACTGAGTATAGTGGTACAACTG
>OVAP01003236.1:0-17175 GCA_900406295.1 Aurinia saxatilis
ATATATATAATGGTCATTTGGAAAAAACTACACCAAAATGTTATTTTTCAAATTATCTCTTATCTCTGTGCTTTAGGGTTGTTTATTCGTTATTTTACTCTATAAATTTTCACCACATGTTTCAAAATATTCAAGTTGATATGTTTTTACGCGGCTAAGAAACTCATGTATGCTGATTTCCTAAATAAACCAGAATGGGATTTGACATGTCAAGTGATTGGTCGTATCACTATGTGGAAAAAATTACCATCTAAAAATTACCATATATATGATTGGTCCTACAATTTTTGAAGAAATTCTAACAATTGATAGGATAATTTTTCAGTGTTTTACAAATGAATATTTTGCATTAGGTTTGGTTGAGTAAATTTTGGTTATTTGGTCTTCATGTCGTTATTTATAATGGTTTAGTTTAAGTTGAGTATTTGTCTAATGTTAAAACGTTCTAAGTTCAACTAATATTTTATGAATGTATTTTAAATAATTATCTCCACGCTTTAGCACAGACACCACCTAGTAATTAACAAAAAGGGTATAAATTTGGTTTAGAGGTTGAAAAAGACACGTGACCCATAAGAAAAAGAATAAAAATGGGCGCAATACAATTAATATTTTCGTGAGACCCATCTTTTAGTCAGTGCTTTTTATCTTTCCGTTCGATAAGATCTTTTCTTTAACATTTTACTAGAGTCTCTTGGCGCAAAAGTTAGTAATTCAAACTTGTTTTGAATGATGGCCGGTTTACTTAAACCAGAAGACTGGTTTCAGTTTGAAATTAGAACACGGTTTGTTTTAAGTGAAGCGTTTGTGGAGACAAGGTTTTAAGAGTGGTTTTGCCTTAGTTTATAAAAAGACACTCTTATCTCTTCACCAACCCATCAAATCAAGTTGTCATCTTCTCTTGGTGTGTACGGTCAAATGCTCTATGTTTGAGCTTTATAATCTTCACACAGTTATTAAGGAACTTGCCAGGATTGAGTCTGGCCCAGAGAGTAACTTTTACCCACACCGGAGGTGAACCCTAGGTAAACAAAATCGTGTCTTTGTGTCATTTCTTTACTTGCTCTGTTTTGCTTTTGTTGTTTGTCTGATCTTACCAAAATCTTGCAAACGAGTGACGAGATTCTGAGTGAGAGTTCAAAGATACTAAAGAGAGAGAGAAAGAGGCGACCTTTACAAAAGTTTATACATTTACACACATAGTTGAGGGTTTTAATAGAGTCATTTTTAATTATCTATAGAGCCTTATTAGTTCTTATGATGTTGCTAAAAAAAATAGGACCGTATTAGTTTATAGCAGTTTGAGCTGCCACTGCTTTGGGATCATTCATTTTCAGAACCACTCTTATGCTAGGAAAAAATGACATGGTATATACATTTTCAGGATCAAAGGAAAATTGTCAGGACCACATATGGTAGGAACTAGGAATTTTGCAGAACTGAATTTGTATTATATATTAAATTATAACTTTCATACGTATGAAATTAAAATTAATATGTTCATGGGCATCGCACAGGGTATATATCTAGGTTTATTATGAAATCACGAAAGTACAATGTCAAGTCTCCTGATGTTAACAAGGTTTTTAGTGCAATAAATAAATAAATAATTAATTAACAAAATTATTACCAAAAAAAAAAAAATTAACACGGAAGAAAAGAAAAGGAAAATACGGTCAAAGAGACGTTAAAGGAAAAAATGGAAAATACGGTTAAAGAAAAGGAAAATTCACACCCATCTCTCTGTCTATAAATAATAGTCACACACACCAATTATTTGCTCACTGTTTTCCTCTTTATCATCATCAGATTTTAAGGCTTGTTGTTCGAATTTCATAAGCGAAAAGAAACACAGATAAAACAGGAGACATCGATCCTCGTCGAAACTTAGCCACGAAGCTATGGAGTTCACAAAGCATCTTACTACGAAACTCTTTCGTCTCTTCAGAATAAACAAAACACGAAATAAACTTCACCTTGTTCTTGACTTGGACCACACGCTTGTCCACTCGTTTCCAGTTTCAGATATCTGTATGAAAGAGATGCACCTATTGGAAGAGGTTGATATTGGATAACTGACCTACCTAACACCTTAGGGACTATCAGATTTCCAGTCCTAGATCTNCTATGTTCGAATCATACAGTGTGATTTCAGGACAACTTTCCTTCAGTTGATTCAAGGGTAGATCTATGGAGGTTCAACGAAGGCCAGGAAGATGAGATCTTCATAAAGATACGAACCTTTACTCGTGAGTTTCTACACGAAGCCAGCAAGCTCTTCTCCTTGCACGTTTACACAACGGGCACTTCTGAGTACGCTCAGAAAGTGTTGAGCGTGATTGATCCGACTAGGTTTTACTTTGGGAACAGAGTCATAACCAGAGACCAGAGTCCTCACTTGAAGACACTTGATCTTGTTAAGGCAGATAAGCGTAGAGTGGTCATTGTGGATGATATGCGTGAGCTTTGGCCTCATCACAGTAGAAACCTCTTGTTGATCACCAAGTAATTCTATTCCAGAGAAGGTAAAAGTGTAAGGTTCAGATTATCTTACGCAGAGAAGAAGACAGACGAGAGTCGAAGCAACGGATCACTGGCTAATGTTCTGAAATTCCTCATAAAAGTTCACAAAAAGATACCATGAGGAGAGAGGAGATTCTAAAGACTTGAGGCTCTTGATACGTGAATGTGATCCCTTCCGACGACGCTTCTTACTTCTGATGTTTTTGTGTTAATACTGAATTTATTAAATGGATCATATCAAATATTTCTTACTTCACCTAGCATTACCCTTTTGCATAGTTAATTACAGATCGATAGAATAATAACCAAATCAGATATGTTGAAGAACTGGACATGCTAGAAACAAAAAGGACCAAAACTTACATCACTACACAAATCAAGTAACCTAAGCTGCTTAAATGGAATAACAGTGATTGTACAAAGATTAATTCTAACTCCTAACTATCCCTTAAACTCTCTAAAACCTGACGACGATCTGATCCATTGCCAAGTTATTGGGAAGTTGCCGTACATGTCGTGCAAAGTAGTTAACAGTTGCATCCTTTAACAACAAACTATGTGTAAATGTTGAAACTTTAATAAAAAAAAACCTCTTTTTCTTTCAAGAACTTGTCTTTGAATTCTTACTCCCACTCTCGTCACCCGTGTGTATGATTTTGTATGATCAAACGAAGAAATGAAAGCAAAACAGAGCAAGAAGCTAACGGCACAAAGACAAGATTTTGTTGACCCAGAGGCCAGAGTTCACCCCCGATGTAAAAAACAACTACTCTCTGGGGCCATACTCAATCCTGGCAAACTCCTTAATAATGTGTAAAGATTACAAAGCTCAAGAGCAGAGAGCCTATGTCCGTACACACAAAGAGAAGTGGCAACTTGACTCGATAAGGATGAAACAATATAATAAGAGTATTTATACTCAAGTCATTGAGACACTCTGAAACCCTCAGATTCTTCTCTTGTCTTCTTGCACAAAACACAGTCGTTTCACTCAAACCAAACCGACTTCCCATTTTAACTCAAATCAGACTTCTGGTTTAGCTAAACCGACGATCACATTCAAAAGAAGTCCAAATCATTTGCTTTTGCGCCAAGAATTATCCACCTTGATTCAAACCTTTACTTCTCTTCTTCTTAATTTGGAGCTTACACGTACTTTGAACCTTACCTCTGACAACAAATCGTACTAGGGCTCAGTTCATCAACTTTAGGAGACCTAAAGCTGAATCAAACTTCTTGATTGTGACACACTTTGTGAGTATGTCCGTTGGATTCTTTGAGGTGTGAACTTCCACAACTTCAGCAACCCCTGAAGCAATTATATCTCCGATAAAATACAGTTTTGTATCAATATGTTTTGTCCTTTCATGGTACTTGTTGTTTTTTTACAAACATATGGCTGACTGAGAATCACACCAAACTGAAACCATGTCTTTTTCAAGACCCATATCTCTATATAACTCTTTGATCCATAGTGCCTCCTTAATAGCTTATGTTAACGCAAGATATTCAGCCTCTGTATTAGAAATAGTCACAACATGTTGCAAGTTAGATTTCCTGCGAACAGTATTACTATCCATAGTGAACACATAACCATTTGTTGATCTTCTTCTATCAAGATCTGCAGCAAAATCTGAATTATAATGGCCTTGAACCTTGACATTTTTGTCTTTTGTGACGACTAGATTCAAATCCGTTGTACCTTTCAAATATATGAGTACCCCTTTGAAAGTGTGTGGGTAAAATCATACAGTATTTTTTTTCCGAGATTTTTGATGAGAAACTAAAAACAAAGAGCTTAGCACAAACACGAAGTATCTAGCAAGAGGTTGCTTTATTGATATTGTAAAAAATCGAGTGACAACATATGACGTCATTGCATGACATCGCGCTTATAAGTTCAAGCAACGATGAGGTCATTGCATGACCTCGCACTTATAAGTTCAAGCAACGACGAGGTCATTGCATGACCTCACACTTATAATTTCGAGCAACGACGAGGTCATGAGGTCATTGCATGACCTCACACTTATAGTTTCGTGCAACGACAAGGTCATTGCATGACCTCGCACTTATGGGTTCGTGCAACGACGAGGTCATTGCATGACCTCGCACTTATAGGTTCGTTCAACGACGAGGTCATTGCATGACCTCGTGCTTATAGGTTCGTGTAACGACGAGGTCATTGCATGACCTCACGCTTATAGATTCATGTAATGACAAGGTCATTGCATGACCTCGCACATAGCGGTTCCCATGGTGACCTCGCGTCCACCATTTTCAAGTTCAACTCAAGGACTTCGCACATATAGTTGTCGATGGTCCCGAAGTCATTCTCGAGTCTTTGTTATGACTTCGCGGTTATCATGAAGCGTATGTTAAATGCTAAGTCACTTTGAATCAACCATCAGTTTGACCTGTGAGGATATTTGATCCCCACAGAGAGCTTCCCAATGTATTTTACATGGTATACTCATAAACCTGCTTACTAAACCCATTGTATAAGCCACATCAGATCTAGTACCAATCATTGCATACATCATACTACCAACATAACTTGCATACAAAATCTTCTCAGTGCCAATCTTCTCTGCATCATTCTTGATGGAGGCAAGTTTGAAATAAGAACTGATAAGGTTAAAAGTCTATATCAAGATAATTCCTTGACTAACTATCAAATGTAGTATAGCTAAGGGTCAAACCACATATTCCAAAAGTTTACATTGTAATCTAGTAAATTAATGTTATTTAGCTAAGATAATCAATTTATGGTTTGATTTCTAAATTCTACTGGTTTAAATTCAATGATAATAAAAGCGCTAGACTTAGGGAATTCAATTGAGAAGTGGATAAGAGCTAGACAACTATTCATATTCAATATAACTAACCTCGACTCAAACATAAATGTAGAATTGATCCTCATGGCACCAATCACTTTCCTAAGCATATCAAGTATCTAAACTTTCGCATGAACTTAATAAATGCAAGGAAGCAATAAGCAATGGTTTGATAAGTCCACATATTGCCTTAGCATAAACTTTTGTTGGTTAAGGACAATTTGCTCACCTAATGTAGATCAAGCAATCTAAAACACTTTTGGTGGCTAGATTAAATCTAACATCAAGAACGAAGTGATCAATTCAGTTCAAGCCTTAAGCATAACATAAGGTGGAGGATCCAAATCACTATCTATTTATGTCCAACTTCAAATTCCACAATCCGTAAGAACCTCCTAAATCTAACTAGCTAACTACTCACTCATGATGGAAGGAACAAAAATCAATAGCATAAATAAGAATAGCATGACTGAATAATACTTTATTGAAACTATAATAAAAGTAAGAGTTTAGAAAACTTCTCAACAATAGAAGACAAGGTATGAATGAAAGTCTTCAAGAACAAGCTCCAAAGACCAAAATAATCAAAAGGGATGAACTAACTGTTTAGAAATCAAAGAGAAAATATAAAGGGATGTTTGTGGAGGCTGGAGGCTGTAGAGGAGGCTTAGGATTCGTCTGAAATAAGAGAATAGGGTTTTATAGGGGAAAATCCCGTAATTGATGACTTTCCCTATTTGGCTCAGTCATATATTCTTAACCGCTAATCAGAATGACTTGAAACAACCGTCAAAGTGAAGCTAACTCAATATCCTATGTCGTGTCAAAATTTGAGATTGAAATTCCTATGGAAAGACCTTCATATGACATGATCTTTAACACACTTCAAACTGGTTCTGCATTGTTATTCCACATGTTTCTATCCTTTTTGCCTCAAATCTTCATTACAAAGCTTCAATTCAAGCTCCAATGCGTTAAGCACCCATCAAGACTTTAAACAAACCAAAGGACTCGAAAAACAAAGGAAAAACAAGGATTAAAACATATTAAAAACGCAATACATCAAGAACCCATTGGAGTATCTGCTATCTTGGCTTCACTCATGTTAAACCTCATGAGTACCTTTTCAATATAACCATACCGAGATAGATAAATAACTCCTTCTTTTCTATCCCTCCTGATATCAATACCCAAAATTCTGCTTGTTGCACCCATATTTTTCATTTCAAACTCCCAACTTAGCAAATCCTTCATTTTCTTGATCTCTGTCATACTCTTAGATGCCAAGAGCATATCATCAACATATTGATTAGACGGGTTTAGATGTATATATATCAAAGACCAATAGCTAAGCTACAAGTCTCCAACGAGATTGTAGTATAGTATGGATCGGATCCACTAAGGGGAGTGGCTAACTATTTGAGCACGATAAGATCTAATTATGCTAAAACAAACCAAAGAGAGATAGTGAAAGTAACAAGCAATAAGCAAAACAAATAGCTAAAGACTAACAAACAAAGGCAAGTAAGAGATAAAGCAAGATTCAATAAGAGAAAAGCATTGACCAATGGGTAATGGTAATAACGATAATGAAAGATTAGAATAAACCTGTGGAGACTAGTCATTACAAATGATGAACAAACCTATGCAAAGGACCATTAAACTATAGATTAACCCAATCCCTTGGTATTAATCCCTTTGAGAGTCATCAAATTTGACTATTTCCCAATATGACAAATTCAGTGACACTCAAGCATACACACAAGTATAAACATTAAGAACCTTAACTCCTTTCCAATGGCCATGTGGGGGTCGAATTTCACCTATAAGATTGATAGCCTCAAAATGACTAAGTGTTTTCATCAAGTGTGCACAAAGGCGGAACACTTAGATATCAAACTAAACTTCAAGGCATTTTGTGAGCCACGTCCCTCAAATCATCTTCCCAAGGCTTGTGAGAGTTCAGCAGCGTATGGACCTAGAGATAACTTTGGTGACCGATTGTTCGACTAGCATAGCATGGAGTCAAGTTCGGCACAACATTCGAAGACCTAGATTGATCATTGGACCAGCTAGTTCTTCGCAGTAAGTTATCACGCGACCTGGACGAGCTCCGTTGGTTCGCTATTTAGTCTAGCAAGAACCTACCGGTGATCTATGAGCAGAGGCCGGGTCGCAACTCTCTTCTGGGCAAGTTCTTGCGACCCGCGGTCAAAGGCTAAGTCGCGGGTTCTCTTTGACAAGTTCCTGCGACCCAATGATTGTTGTGGCTCGCTGCTTAGCTCTCCGGATGCGACCCGCGACCTGCAAACTAACTCCGGGTCGTGATTCTTTTTCAAATGCACATCCCGCGAGCTGTAGAGATTCGTGGCTCGCCACTGCTTTAAAGAGGCATGAAGTGCGACCCGTGGACCTTGTCCGGGTCGCCGTTCCCCTTTTCAAGCATATCCCGCGACCCAAATATTGTCGTGGGTCATGAAACATGATCGGCGTCTCTCCATGCGACCTGGGTAAGCTCGCAAGCTCACCGATCACCTCTGTAGCTCATCTTGCGACCCAAGGGTCTTGATGGCTCGCCTAAACGCCTCTTTAGCTCATCACGCGACCCAAGGGGTCTCGATGACTCGCCTTGTCGCATCGGAATGGGCTCCCGCGACCCGTGTCCTGGTCCAGCTCGCATGTCTTGCTTGAACAAACCTCCCGTGACATGAGCTTGTCAATAGCTTGCAGGTTCCCTCCGGATGAGTTCTCTGGGGGTCAAATATCCCCATAGGTCAAACTGAAGAAAAGATCAAGTACAAAGATCACAGCCTTAAAAGCGAGGTCATCATCTTGATGACCTCGCCATCAACATGAGAGCAATAAAGACGAGGTCGAGATTTCGATCTTTTCATGATCGCGAGGTTAAAACCTCGTCATCATTTGTATGCGAAGTCGCTATCTATAAAAGGGGGCCTCGACTTCACCTGAAACAAATCGAAATAGGTGATAGGTGTCCTCGTGTTTATACAACAACATAAGCGCGAGGTCACTATATGCACGAAATGGCGAGAACGTCGTTTGACCATTACTCGGGCCCAAAACGCGAAGTCGGCCCAAAGCCCATCCATGTATAAATGCGAGGCCTGGCCAAGAGATAAAGACGAGACCGATATTCAGAGAAAGGAAAGGAGAAGATAATGGAAATACGAGAAGATCTAGGAAGATTTAACCTAGGAACAAGTCGGCATAATCTTGTGTATATATATCGTGCTAGGTTGAATTTTGAGAGATCGTCTCTTTTCTAGCCTAAGAACCAAAAAGCTTACGCTGCGAAAAACCTGTGCTAGGTCCCCAGTGATTGATCGAAGACCGGTTGCAGTGGTAAAGAAAAGTCGTGCAGATCACGACGACAACAAACAGCTGTCAGTTGCCTTATAGCAATTACATCTTGCGGACTCCGCCACAAGACCAACAAAAGAAGACTCCGTAATACAGGTTCGCATTGACGATGGGCACCCAGAACGATGTGTGGAGATTGGTAGTCAGCTTCAGGATCCCCTACACACTGAGATCATCGAATTGCTCAAGCGCAACGTGAACACGTTCGCATGGACGGCCGAGGATATGCCCGACATAAGCACACAAATAGTCTGTCATGAACTGAACGTCGACCCCTCTTTCAAACCAGTCAAGCAAAAAAGGCGCAAGCTAGGCGACGAACGTGTTGCGGCAGTCAATGGTGAAGTCGATCGTTTGCTAAAAGTTGGATCCATAATAGAATCCAAATACCCAAACTGGATCGCGAATCCTGTGGTCGTCAAGAAGAAGAATGGAAAGTGGCGAGTGTGTGTGGATTTTACGGACCTGAACAAAGCGTGTCCGAAAGACAGCTTTCCCCTTCAACATATCGATCGGCTCGTCGACGCCACTGCTGGGAACAAACTACTGAGCTTCATGGATGCATTCTCAGGCTATAATCGGATCTTCATGCATCCTGACAATCGTGAAAAAACAACGTTCATCACGGACCGAGGAACCTACTGCTATAAGGTAATGCCCTTTGGGCTAAAGAAAGCTGGAGCTACCTACCAGCGTCTGGTCAATAGAATGTTCGCCGAACAACTGGGCAAAACCATGGAGGTCTACATCGACGATATGTTAGTCAAGTCACTATTAGCTTTTGACCATGTACGCCACCTGGACGAATGCTTTCAGAAGCTCAACTCGTACAACATGAAGCTCAATCCGACCAAGTGCTGATTCGGAGTTAAATCAGGAGAGTTCCTCGGCTACCTGGTCACCAAGCGCGGTATGAAAGAAAATCCCAAACAAATTGAGGCCATCGAGTCAATGTGATCACCTTCAATGGCAAAACATGTCCAGCGACTCACGGGACGGGTAGCAGATCTCAATCGTTTTATCTCCCGATCAACAGATAAGTGTCTCCCTTTCTATAAGACACTCCGGGACACAAAATTAATAGTCTAGACTGACCAATGCGAAGCGGCTTTCCAGCAGTTGAAACAGTATCTCAAGACTCCACCAATTCTCTCCAAGCTTGTGGATGGAGAACCTCTTTTTCTATACATTGTTGTATCCTCGTCGGCAGTCAGCAGCGCCTTGATAAGAGAAGAGGGAAATAAACAGCGAGCAGCCTTCTACGTCAGCCAATCCCTGATAGACGCTCCAACGCGCTACCCGCTGATGGAAAAACTGGCGCTCGCCGTCCTCATCTCGGCTCGGAAGCTGCGTCCTTACTTCCAGTCCCACACAATCGTCGTGCTCACGGCATACCCGCTGATGGAAAAACTGGCGCTCGCCGTCCTCATCTCGGCTCGGAAGCTGCGTCCTTACTTCCAGTCCCACACAATTGTCGTGCTCACGGCATACCCTTTACGTGCCATCCTACACAGTCCCAGTTAATCTGGTCGCCTTACTAATTGGGCAATTGAGCTCAGCGAGTATGATATCAAATATAGGCCATGCACTGCAGCAAAGGCGCAAGATCTCGCTGACTTTGTCTTGGATGACTTCGCGGAAGAAATTGACGAAGATGCTATACTCCCACCTGAGGCCACAAGCACGACGAAAACCGAATCTGTTGACCTCAGCATCTCCAGATCCGGTCACCGTGGCTAACATGGAATTCGATAGGATTACGCTCCCATTCTGGACCCTTCACTCTGATGATCATCCTCCAAATTAGGCTCTGGAATCGAGATATATCTAACCGCTCCAAACGGAGAAGTAATCGAGCAATCTTTCCGGCTCAACTTCGAAGCTTCCAACAACGAGTCAGAATACGAGGCCCTCATCGCTGGACTTCGATTAGCCCGTGGAATGGAGGTCAACCGACTACACACTTTTGGTGATTCTCAGCTTGTCGTCAACCAGTTTCGTGGCGATTACTCAGCTCGCGACAAACAAATGGAAGCTTATATAAGTATTGTTCGAAATCTTGCCTTGGGTTTCGACGACTTCACTCTGACTCGGATCCCACGATCCGAGAACTCACCAGCCGACGCACTAGCTGTCCTCGGCTCGGCTTTGGTGTCAGATTTTCGCCGAGTTATTCCAGTGGAGCTACTTGACATCCCGAGCATTCAAGAAACTCACAAGTCGCGTTGGTCGATCCAGTCTCAGAAGAAGTCGACCCTGCTCCAGTAGAAACATGTCACGCAGAGAATTCTCCTACTTATGGGTGTGATCGACCCTGGATTTCCAGATTACATAATTTCATAACCGAAGGCACAGTCCAAGCAGAGAAGTGGGCCGCATGAAAACTCAAAGCTTAGGCGGCACGGTACTCCGTCGCCGAAGGACGACTTTACAAGTTGTCAGCCTCAGGACCCCATCTCCGCTGCGTCGAAGGTGATGCAGCCCGGCGTGTCATGCAAGAAGTCCACGACGGATCTTGTGGAAACCATTCGGGTGGTCGAAGTCTCGCCATTAGAATCAAGACCCATGGTTTCTTCTGGCTGACTAAGTGCGAACGATGCCAGCGACATGCTCCGATGATACACCAGCCCACTGAGGTGCTATCTTTGGTATCATTCCCATACCCATTCATGAGGTGGTCCATGGACATCGTCGGTCCCATGCCTAATTCCAAGACCAAAAAGCTTCTCCTCGTCTTAACTGATTACTTTTCAAAATGGGTCGAGGCTGAATCCTACGTCAGCATCAAGGATGTTAAGGTGGAACACTTCATCTGAAAGTTCATCATCTGCAGGCATGGTATCCTATACGAGATCGTCACGGACAATTGATCGCAGTTCATCTCGGCTCGGTTTGAAGGATTCTGCGAAAAATGGAAAATCCGACTCACCAAGTCTACTCTTCGCTATCCGTAGGGTAATGGACAAGCAGAGGCTGTCAATACGACAATCGTCGATGGACTTAAAAAATGACTAGAAGCCAAGAAAGGAAAATGGGCCAAGGAGTTAGATGGGATTTTATGGTCACACAGAATGACTCCTCGTCGTCCCACCGGAGAAACTCCATTCTCCCTCATCTATGGATCCTAGTGTGTGATTCCAACGGAGATGGAATTTCCTAGACTTCTTCGACAAAGACGAGGAGGTCAATAACACCATGTTACTTGACCAGCTTGATTTCCTTGATGAAAAACGAGATCTCGCACTTGTCCGTCTCTAGAACTATCAGCAAAAAGCGGCTCAGTATTACAATTCACATGTCCGTCCTCGGCGTTTTCGAGAAGGCGACCTCGTCTTACGTGAAGTCTTTCAAAACACGGCAAAACCAAACGCCGGGAAGCTCGGTGCACATTGGGAAGGACCTTACCACGTCACTAACGTCGTAAAACCTGGCGTATACAGGCTCGTCGCGATGGACGGGAGGGTCATTCCGCGTTCATGGAACTTTCGGCACCTTAAGAAGTACTATCGTTAGCACTCGATACTTGGCTATACGCAACAAAAATATTTGAACTACGGGCTTGGCTTGATCCCTTTGCAAGGTACGTAGCCAGCCTATCACAGATAGGTCCAGCTAGCCCCCTCTTCCAAAAAGGGGGAATAAAGGTATATTCGTATCCCACTTCGCAATCATACATCTTGATCATGACCTCTCGGTCAGGAAACTGTGTTTACACCCCACTTCGTAAGCAATATTTACTTATCGTCTTCATTCAAGCTAAACGCTACTCGCCATTGCTGGCCGCAATGGCGAATCTCTATACCTAGGTCATTTACATAGCCTCGTCTATAATTATCATACGCGTTTCCAAACCCAGCTAGTCTTAATCGTTGGTCTTTTACACATCCTTGAGCAAAGTCTTAACATCTCTTCAGACTAACAGATGGGATCAAACTACAGCTCGCACAAAACCCAGTTCACACTGGTTCGTAACCCTGTAGGCGAAAACACAAGTCTCATAACACATTTGCAAAACAAAATATGATCAATAATGTTGTGGATAAAGCCGTCCAAGCATCTCGTCAAGTTTTCATAATAAAGACTTAACAAAAAACAAAGCAAGACACACAACATCGCATGTCTTGAAATAAAATAAAAACAACAGAAAAGCATAACCCTACTTTGTCTCGGGCTCGGCAGCATCAGGAGAAGGCATCAGGTCACTCACCAGCTCGCGGAGACCCGTGTAGAAGAGCGGACCCGCGTTTTTGTACTCGGAGGCATTTTCTTGTAGCTCCTTTTCAAACTCCTCTAGGGATTTCTTCCCCTCTTCCGCCTTGATCTCCTCGATGAGCGTGAGGTTAGCATCTATCTGACGATCATAAACAAAGTTGACCAAGGCAGTCTTCTTGAATCGAACGAGCTTCTTCTTGGCTTCCTCCACAGCCTCGGCGAACTCAGCTTTCACATTCGTCCTTGCAATAGTCGCTGCGCTGCTCGCAGTCTGTTTCAACCTCTCGATCTCTTGATCCTTCTTCTTCGCGACCTCAGCCGCAACATCACTTTCCTTCATTACCTCTTCTACCCGAGCCTCCAGCTCCTTTGTCTTCTTGCCGACATCCACCAAAAGGGTATTCTTCTGCTCGACAAGCTGTTGTTTCAGCACTAGAACTTGGGAGCTGAGAGACTTGATAGCGGCATCGTACCCCTTCATCGTCTGCGCAACCTCGGCATTATACTACATAAACATGAAATAATAAGCAGGCGAAATAATTACACAAGAGAAAGGTAAAGTCAGAAGACATACCTGCAGGGCCTGGTACGCAACGCGGCCGAATCCCTTTGGGTTGGCCATTTCTGCCAGCGGAGGCATCTCGTTCCCAGAGAAGGTAACCTGGGAAAACACTTCAGCAGCAGCCGAGAAGCGGTCTTCCGAAATATCGGCCGATGCCTGCTGATACGAGGTGGAAGACTTTGTAGCAGATTATGGAGCAGTTTTCACTGTCTCCTCGCCATCATCATCAACGGCTTTGGACTTCTTCCTTTTCTTTTTCTTGGCGTCGTCTCCACCAGCCATCTTCGCACTCTCCTCTTCTGCAGCTTTCCTTTTCACAGCTTCAAGNGATAGCGAAAGGCTTTGAAAGCTAGACCACAATTTAGTTCTTTCAGTGGCCTCGCCCTCAGTTGCCTCAGTGACGTCGCCTTCGGGAGTCTTAATGTTATCCACCACAAGTGCAGTCTCCTGGCGACTGATGGTGGCCTCGACATCTTCTTCTGCTTTCTTCTTTGCCAAATTCACCTTTCTGAAGTTAAGCTCCTGAGTGAGACCTTCCACAGACTCCATTTCTGCTTCATCTTTGCTAAATTCAGGATCGGATACCGAAAAACCTTCGGCTCGCCTTCTCGCTTCCTCTACTCTTTCCGGAGAAAAATGTTTGGTCCAATGAAGACCTCCCGAGCTCAGCTGAAGGAAATTAGAGTCAAAGTTATCTGGAACGTCCGGAAGATGTTTGTTCACTGCAAAAATACAAGCTAGGGTCGTTAGCAACAATAACGTAATCATAAGGCAAGCAAAAGTAAAATCTCCTACCAATAGGTTTCCATGTTCTCCTAATCATCCAAGCTAGTCAACCAACGGTGGCCTCGCAAATAGGAACAAAAAAGAAGAAATTCGACCAGTTATGGTCCTTGGAGGAGAATCTGTGGATTATACGGCTATACTTTTGGTTGAACACGAAGTAGACTAACGGATTGCTCCTCGCGGCTAGGGAAAACGAATGAAGATTGAAAAAATGATTAACAGTAAGAGTTATTCCACACTCGTAGCTCCGCACCAAAATCCCTACTAAGTGTCTGATCGACCTCGGCGTAAGCTGAGCTAGGCATGCTTAACGCTCGACCAAATACTCCAGAATAATTTCTGGAATTGGAAACCACAATAAGCAGTCTCTGATGAAACACTCGTAAAGAGTAAAGTGACCCGGCGGGGGGCAATCAGCTCTGTCCTCATCAATCGGGACTATCTGCTCAATCTCCTCGGAGATATTGCACTCGCGCCTTAAGGAGTCGAGAATATCATGCGATGATGAAGTCTTCCCGTCCGAATAGATCTTGGGGGCTGTCCCTCTTTTGTAACGAATCCTCCTTTTCTTCTTTTGGAGCAAAGATTCATGGGCTAAGGGTCCATAACCATGTTGGTATTCGTCTAACTCAACTTTGAATATATGCGCTTTGAGATCCTTTATAGTATGAGGAGCATCCTCGGCTCTCTTCGTTACCTTGCAGTCACCATGACCAGCCCCGTCACCATTATCAGCCTTGGTGCCCTCGCCGTTATCACTTTTGGCGCTCTTGCCGTCATCAGACGAAGAGTCTTCGGCATCATCGTCATCCTCGCCATTACCCTGATCGACATTGTCGCCCTCGCAAATATTCGCCTCACCATCCGAATTTCTGGCCTCGCAATTAGCAATGAAACCTTCTTCGCCACCACTGGCGTCCATCACCCCCAGATTGTCGGAAAGTCTAACATCTAGGTTATCTTCGCGTTGCATCTGGATGGACATCTTAGGCGAAAGAGGCCTTAGATCGAAGAAGGGAACTGACACACAAACACAAAAAAAGGAAGAGAAGAAGGGAGATTTAGATATAAACTCAAGAAAAACAAGGATGGCTTTCGACGAGCCACCGGAAAACTTGTTGTGATGGCACGAACAGCTAAATGTTTGAAGATTCACTGGACATATGGCTTAATCTACGGTGGACCTAACTTAAAAGAGTACGAACCCTAAAAAATTAAAGGAAGAACAGCAGAGAGAGTGGAGACATACCTTGAAGCTTTGAGAGGATCCTTCTCAACTCTGACTTCAGAAGATCTTGAGGAATGTTAGAAATGAAGCAAATTAGATGAGAAGGGAGGATTATATAATTAAAAAGAGGAAGCTGAAGTGACACCTCTTGGGAACCACAACGTCTTTGCACCTCTTGTACAAATATGGCTCGTCCCAATAGAAGTGAAAAACATCCTTTAAGTACTTCTTCTTCACATGTTTGTCCAAGAATGGAAGCATAACTCCCTGAACCAAGTAGTTCACATAATCAACATACCAAGGAAGCGTAGGGTTGTCTCAAGAGCATGGGTTGCTTTCATCTCTTCTTCAGTTACAAAAAGAATGAAGACTATCATTTGGAGAGTCTCTCAAGGAGAAGTAAGATCAAAGGGGATAATCTCCTCAATTCTCATTCGAGAAAAGTGTGGGGGTCAAATATCCCCACATGTCAAACTGGCAAGTAAACGGTCGACTCACAAGAACCGAACCATGAACAAGCGAGGCCATAAGAGCGAGAAACCGTGACCTCGCCATCATGGATGGTCATATACGCGAGGTCACGGTCAGGGTACCACGTCACATTATAAGTGCAAGGCAAACAACATGGAAATGCATGACTTCGCCATCATTCTGGTTGCTCAAGGCGAAGATGGCGACCTATGGTATTTGAGGGCGAGGTCAAAACTGTGCATGGCCTCGCCTTCACCTGGCTCGTAATCACGAAGTCACATGATTGGCCGCAAGCGTGAGGACATCACGGATATCAAACGGCAAAGTCGTCATCTGATCATTACTTGGGCCTAAACGCGAGGTCGATCCAAGCCCATAAGACGGAGCATGCATGAGGCCCAAGGAAAGGACGAGGAGAAAGGAATATACGAGAAGATCTAGGAAGTTTAACTTATCTCTGAAGTCGGCATAATCTTGTATAAATACTTCGCTAGGTTAAACTTATTAGGGGACCTCTTTCTAGCCTAAGCACCCTAAGAAAAGCTCACGTTACACAAGACTCTTATTCATAATCAATACAAAGCAATTCTTTGCTAGTTCTTTTTGCGTTTGTGTCTGACTCTTTGTATCGAGTTCCTCATCCAGAACCTCGAACAAATAGTGCTTGTGTGATCTTACCCGCACAATTTGGCGCCGACTGTGGAGGCGTCAACAAGTTTTCTCACAAACCGAAACCCTAACAAAGAATAATGACCAACGAGCACCAAAACCCTACCTAGGGACAGCAGCCAGGGACGGCCACGCCGTTTACTATCAGGCAAACTGTGACCGAAAACCTGGGAGTCACGCATGTCGAGTTCAACCCAGAAGCCGTCGCGGTTACGCTGGCCGATCTCGCTCACCGGGCCTCGCAGCAAGAGACGACTAACCTCAACATCCTCAACCAGCTAAACTCAATTTCTACCCAGCTAGCCGCAACTTACAAACCTCTGAGAAAAGTTGATATACCTCATATTTTACCGGTTTTATTACGATAAATATATAATTATTTATGTTTTAGAGTCTATATATTACTATTAGAGTCCAAGTGAGTCATTTTAGGTGCATGGTCGTGATTTTAGAAGTTGGGAAGGATCTAGAAGAATTATGGAGCAAAATGGAGCTTAAGAAGAAAA
>OVAP01003237.1:0-17171 GCA_900406295.1 Aurinia saxatilis
TAATATTTTGGGAGGTTAATGCATATTTTAAACTAATTTTTGTTGCACACCTATTGCTATTTGTAAATTTTCACCCATTAAAAAATAAACAAAACCAAACTAAATAAAACTAAGACCATTAAGTCCATTTAATAAAATAAAACAAAATAATTTAAATATTAAAACCCACTTATGAATGAGTGGATTTCTGTTTTTTCTTATTGAATTAGTGATAAACCAATTTTAATCTATGAGTAAATGTAAGATACATTTTTAAAGTGTTATTTTGATATTATNCTTTTTATTTAAAATTATTAATTTAATATTTATGCACCCGATTAAAAAAATCTAGATCCGCCCCTGATTACAGTGAAATAAAATGGTGTAAAATAGTAACAAAAAATATTGAATTAGATCTATATAATAACATATGTAAAAACTGTACGAGACTAAACATGTGAGTTATTGTGATTAGTTCGCTAAAACGTGAGTTGTTTTTGCTTAAAAATCTTGTTAATCCACTTATAAGTAGTTGTTATGGAGACAAATCAGGCTTTTTGAATTGTTCGATACAAAAAATTTACTTGTTTGTATGGGACCCTGGTTATCTTAGATCCGGCTCTACATGTTGGACTCACAATCACTAGACAATAGTAAATAGTGTGATGCCTTAAATTGCTTCAGCTCAAACACACTTAATCATGAAGTTTTCTATGGATAAGTGGCGAAAAAGATAAGTGTACTTTGGGGGCGTAGAGAGCCAAATCATTTCTTTTAAATCTCTCCACATGCACCAACTATATAACATAAACCAAGATGTTCAAATATTTTCAAAGCGATGATTAACTTTTTGGGAGATATACAGACGAACCCAACTATTTTATACATCAATTTTATTAGACGTTTCTGAAGAATGACACTTTATATTTTTGAAAATCTTTAAAGTACAAAAATATACCTTATTCGTAAATTGTAATCATATATAAGGTACTCACAATCTTGAAGGGAATTAAATAAATTATGGAAGGAGTTCGATTAAAAAACGAGAAAACTTAAAACATTGTATATAAATTACATATGAAGTACAATGTATTAGATTGGTTTTTTTCTATAGAGAAGAAAGTTATCCAGACTGAAATAATTCATATAGAAATTTTGAATTCCTATACAATGTCTATTTGCAAAATGTTTGTCACAAAGTTGGCTGAGAACAACTACACGTTAAATTGACTGGAATCAACAAGAATTCATTTTCATATAAGAAAGAAGTTTGAAAATTTAATATACCACCAAAGGACCGAACAAGCATACTTTAAAGTTTCTATATGCAAGAAGTCTTAGTCTATTGCAGCTACAACATAAGTGCTCAGTCATGGATGTGATGAAAGGTACAGAACAACAACGGCCATCGATCGTAAAGTTTTTAGTTGTTTCAGTTGGGTGATCTTTCATACGTTTTATACTAGAAAATCTCTTTGCCTTTGAGCATAACAACTGAATCCGATCATAAAAATGCTCAACGAAAGGTAGTGGATCCCAAAAATGCCAAACATTGAGAAAATTCAACCTTACCATTCGATCCATCACTTCTGCATAAGGCACAAGTTTCTTTACATTCCAAACATTTACACCAAGGGCATCAAATCGATGAACTGGACATTGATTGGCTTGTCCCATGTCAACTACACAAAACCACAAATCCACAAATCTCATTATCGTTCAATCCCCTCATGACAACGCAATTGACCTATAAAAACCAAGGATGACATGCAAAAAACTCTCGAGAATCAAATATCGTTCAACTATTGTATTCAAATACATTGATTGGTACATCAGGGAGACCATTCTAGTTCGACGAGAGCAACCAACTATGTAGCTCACGTTTGTAATATAATTTGGATGGAGTCGAGGTGAGATGTTGGGCTTCAGGGATTCTCGATTTATAAGAGACATGAGGACGATTGCGAGAAAGACATGATTTACGTCCCACAGTGAACAAGATTCATATTATATAGTTGTTCCTTGTTAAAAGTTGTCTGCATAACCAAAGAGTAAGGATTAAGCCCTTCATAATTCATTTGAGTCATCAATGTGAGTATGTTGGACATAAAGTAGGTATTCAGGTAGTCTAGGCGTCTAGCTAAGGAGGTCACCGCGGCGCCTAACCGAGAGGACGTTAGGACGTCTAGCTGAGAAGTTCACCATAAAGCTTAGCTGAGAGGGTGCCACGATGTTTGGTTGAGAGAGCGCCTAGCTGGGAAGTCTTGTTAGAACGTCTATTTGAAAACTGTCCTGGGGCGTAGCTAAGGAGGTTGTCATGGAGCCTAGGTGGAAAAGCGCCTAACTGAAAGGGTCGTTAGGGCGTCTAGGTTAGAAAGCGCCTCGTCGAGGAGGTTGTCACGACGCCTAGCTGAGAAGGTTTTCAGGGCGTCTAGCTGAGAGAGCACCTAGCTGAGGAGGCCACCGTGACTCCTAGCTGAGGAGGTCGTTAGGGAGCCTAGGTGGGAGAGCACCTAACTGAGAGAGTTTTTAGGACGTCTAGCTGAGAGAGCATTTATTCTGAGAGATTGTTAGGATGTGTAGTTAAGAAAGCGCATAGCTGAGAGATTATAAAGGCGTTTAACTGAGAGGCTGTTTGAGCACCTAGTGGAGAGAGGCTATCTGGGTGCCTAGTTGAGAGACTGTTTGGGTGTCTAAATAAGAGTTTTTTTTAGCTCCTAGCTGAGAAGTTGCCAAGACGTCTAATTAGAGGTAGTTTTTATCAGGTTCGTAGTAAAATATTTGTGCAGGTCCTCAATATTTAAGACTCCATATTTAAAGAAAAATTAGTAGTATTATATTTTTGGTTTATGACCTGTCTTTTGTGAGGGAGAGGAGAGATGTTTAGCTAAAAAAAATTAAAAACTTTTGTTGTTATGGAGTCATGTTATTGGTACGAATAAAAAGTATTCCGGAAGAGAATAGCAAACAGATCGACCTCCACAATTATCAAACTAAGATAAGTTTGAGGTTTTAAATCACTCTTTTTAATACAATTTATTTTTAAAATCACTCTTTTTAATACAACTTGTTTTAAAAAGTACTCCGGAAGAGATTAGCAAACAGATCGACCTCCACAATTATCAAACTAAGATAAGTATTCCATCATAGTATTTGATATGAGTATATTTATAAATAATTAAATATAATATATTAATATTGTATTATTAATTTTGTGGATAATGTGAGAAACATATGTCCAAAATTTCTTCGACTAGAAATTTTAGAGGAGTTTCTAACACTGTTTTAGATACTCATAATATAATATTATATTGTTTTATATGTGGAAAAATCCATACACATACTATTGATAATGGTGCTCTAAACTCTTTCTACATATTGAACATCTCCAAGCAGGCACATGGAGTTCAATTAAAGCTTCTTTTGTTTGTTTGATGAAACTAATAGCTATGTGAAACATATTTAGAGAAAACCGTTCCATTTTAGTATATTAAACTCACATATTTATATATATAAGAAGAGTGGATTCTTTACAACCAAAAAAAAAAAAAAACTCAATCCATTTTCTGGTAATTAAAAAAATAGCAGAAAAGTTTTTTTTAAAAACCTAGAAATTGTAGTCTTTTTTTGGGAGCTAGACAATTTTGGTGAAAATTTTAGAAAACAAACATATTATACTAAAACAATTAACGAGAGAGGCACCCACACACACATAACAAACAAAACAAAGAGTTAAAAATATCAAAATACAAAGAGAAAGGTTATAGGTCAGTTATACATATTTGGACCGACCAAGTACGACATAAAAAACCAGTCTAGCCATTTTTTCCTTCGTAATCCATAGTTATAAAATCGGCAAATCTCATAAATCATGTCTCGATATCGATCTCAACTGGATACTTGTGAGCACAATCTTCCCAAGGACTATTAGCAGAAGGCTTGACATCACAAAGAGCCACCCAAACAGAACTATTACACTTGAAACCTGACCCCAATGCAATCTGCCAAATCCTGTCTCCTTTCTTCATCCTTCCTTTAGCTTCCGTGTAAGCCAACTCGTACCAAATCGAGCTCGACGAGGTATTACCAAACCTATGTAATGTCATTCTTGATGCTTCAACGTTCAATGGCGTGAGCTGAAGATTCTTCTCTAGCTCATCTATAAGTGCTCTACCACCCGCATGGATACAGAAATGCTCGAAAGCTAGCTTGAAATTCGGTACGTAATGCTTGATCTTGGGGTTGATAAACTTCTTTTTGAGGAAAGTCACAAAGAAGTGAAGCTTCTCGCTTATGGGGAGAACAAGTGGACCCAAAGTCGCGATATTGATCTTTAGGGTTCTTGCAGCTACCATAGGTAGATCCTTGGACAAGGAAACTCCAAGTTTGCCTTCTTCATCGTCTTCTTGCATCGCACATCCATAAGATCTGTCATCTGATCCGGTATGGACCCTCACGGTGTGCACAAGTTTGTACTTTGCGCGTTTTCGGTCTTTAGACTTGTTAGAAAGCAAAACAGCAGCCCCGCCTACCCTGAACAAACAATTTGTAACCAACATAGATTTGTTGTTACCTAAGTAGACGTTTTGAGTGATGTTCTCCGTGCTAATCACAAGAGCATAAGTGTTTCTATGAACTTGTAACAAACTCTTAGCAACATCTATAGCAATAACTCCAGCACTACACCCCATACCACCAAGATTCAAGCTCTTTATATTATCCCTAAGTTTATACTTATTCACTATGAGACTTGCTAACGAAGGAGTTGGATTAAAAGTACTCGAATTCACTACCAATATACCTATTTCACTAGGCCTAATCCCGGTGTTGCGAAACAGATTATCTACCGCTCCAAATATAACTTCTGAAGTCTCTTTACGCGACGCGGCTAGATTTTGTACTAAAGGCAAGTGATGAAGACCTTCCGGTACGTAGGTCTCTGGGCCAAGACCAGAACGTTCAAGAATCTTCTCGATGAAATCCATCAAGAAATCGTTCTCGTGTGTCTTCCCCCACGCGCCTGATTCACGTATAACTCTTACGTGGTGCATGATCTTCTGTATGTTAGCTTTGAGATGAGATGGTGGGAGGTAGCAACTGAAGTCAACGAGATAAACGGGCTTGGGTCGGGTCATGAGGTAAAGGGTCGAAGTGAGGACTAGAGAAAATGATAATATGATTAGAGATGTGAGGTTGTTTTGTAAGTAGAGGTAAAAGTTGTGGAGATCTTGTGTGGAAAGATGAGAAGTTTTCATGGCTAGAGTAGCCATTAATATGATGAAACAGAGCTTGAAAAACATTTTTAAGGTCTTCATTGGGGGATAGATTTTTAGTGATGTGTTTATGTAACACTCTTTTCAAGTCTTGGTGTGGTATTTGTTTGTTCTGACTTAAGCTATATTTATAGAGAGGTTCATAGAATAAGGAGAGACTGAGAGAGAGTTTCTCGTGCAATAAATGAATACTATAGATCAATATGCAAGCACGTGAATTCTTTCGTGGGATATGTTTTTGAATAACGACCTAAACAAGTTTTATTTTCCGCATCAACCGTACGTTTATGTAGTATGGCAAGAAATTCATAAAACAAATATGTTCATTCGATACATGTTTCACGGATCTATTACACCATTTTTAAGATGAACAACTTTATCTTAACATATGAGATCATTATGAACGGTTCTACTTGCCTATCTCCTCTAAGCGTGTCTCATTTGATTTGTATAAATCGTAAATCTTTTTTCTTAGGGCAGAAGTATCCATGAACCTACGTTGATTTTTTTCTTAAGATTGATTTTTATTGCCTTAATTTCGTTGAATATTTGTATAGAGAATTGTTTATGCTGAAATAAGTATATCATTAGATGTGTCATTCTTCGTAGGCAGTCGAATTCTGACATGCTGCTTATAACAGGGCAGACTGAATAGCTTTTATTTGTTTTACGAGGACTAGTTATCTAGAAATTTTAGGGTCATATGCAATGTTGGGAATAATAAATATTTTCTATATATAACGAAGCAGAAAAATCAATGTTAAAGGATTGAAGTCAAATTCAAACTCAAATACTAAGCCACTAGTTGTCTTAATATAAACCACTTAATGCACACAAACAAATATAAAATGCATGGTTTAAGGAATATAGCCGGTTCAAGATTTTCGGAGACTCCAGGAAACAGAAAAAATTAAACACAGATCACACAATCTGAGGATGTGTTGTAAAGTGCTAACCTTTGACCATGATGCATGTCGAGCCATGTGAAAAAATCATATATGAAGTTTAGAATATGTTCAGAGTCAGACTAGATATAAACCTACGATTAAGGCCTAAAAGTCAAGATAATTTTGAACATAAATTGGAGACACTACGTGATTTATCAGTTCACTCCCAACAAAAAATAAACCTAATGAGAAGTATTAATGCATTACAAATTTACAATGATGCATGCATGAATATCATATCAATCATCCAAGTAAAAAAAAAAAATTGTACCCAACACTCAAGGATCAAGGTAATAAATGTGTGTAAACGAACAACCACCTATTTTTACTAATGTCCGTAAACTTCGTAAATCATTCCTTCAATATTAAGAAATTGTGAAAACTATAGATAGAATACGACATTTTCAGGTAACATGGGCTTCACCATTTAAGTTACATCATAACTCATAACCTAAAATAAGTCTATCAATTTTGTTATACTTTTAGAATTAAATAAAACAATTCAAGCAAAATATTACATCAATGAGTTACACAAATACCTAAATATCTCTATCTCAATGTTATAGAATTACATTCAATGTTATTTCATTTTCAAACTATATAAGGTAAAATATTAAATGGGGATGGGAGGGCGAAGTAGCTACAAATTCATTTATTATGAACTACAGCACAATAATTGTATTGCGATGTAAGTTGTAGTATGGTGGTGCACAGATCTTAATGTCTGTAATATTATTGTAGAAGAGATATGGTTGGGAAGAACAATATTTATTAGGAGTTGTATATTACGATACAAACTATATATATTTAGATTAGAATGTATTTATGTTCTGATAATGACTTGGGAGTGTGACATGTGAGACAAAAGTTTAACAGTTATGGATCTTTATCCTATAACCTACACTACACTATACCCTAAGCTTTTGTATTTATGAATATTAGATTTCAAACTTCCACCAACCACACCATATGTACTTTGTTATGATACATAATTATCTCTCTGAAATAAACAATTAGCCCTACAACATTTAATTAGCTAACCTAATATTCTCATGAACAATCTAGTCTCTGTTGCAATATGGCGTGACCGGGGATTAAGGGAAGATTAAGTTCTTAATAAATTTCCACGAATCACGATGATAAAATGAGTTGTGTACTTAAATAAAAATAAATAAAAATGAGCTGTGTAAATTCTTAATAAATAATTTATAAATGGAGTAAAATTTTTTTTTTTTTTTTTTTTTTTTTTAAAAATTTTTTCTACNTGGCTATGCCATATATTGTTTGGAGAAAGTGTAACAATACAGGAGACAACAAACCAATACAGGAGTAAAATATTTTAAGAAACCAATTAATGGAGTATGTCTAACCTTAATCTATTTTAACTTTTAAGCATCTTGAGTGAGCAACCAAATGTTACAACTTTTTTTTTTCTTTTTTCTTATATCACACCGTATTTTGGTTTTGATTATTTTCACATTTGAAAATGTAAATTTAATAACCAAACAATTACAAAGTTACGTTCTGATCATCTAAAATTTTAACACAGGTTATGAGATAGTATTATAGCTCTTCATATTGGCACTAATCAAGCTTTTTACAAATATATTAACACTTTTATATATATCACTGGATTGTCACTACAACTGCAAAGCGAGATAGCAATAAGATTTGACAACATTCAGATAGTTTCTTGTGTCAACCATGATACAACTATTACCTTTCATCTTAACCACACCTCTGTTTTTATTCATGTTAACTTAGGGGAAGGCCATATTTTTATTCATAACCTACATTTCCACATTAATCTTATACCTCCATAGTATTCAACTTTCTCAGTTGTACACTTAACTATAACGGGTAATCATGAGTCTTGAGAGAACCCCAAGAAAGCCAAGATGGCAGCAAATATATTTGAAGTGAGCAAAGCCTTAAGCACCATCTTCTTTTTGGGTGTGTAAGGAGGGTATCTTAGATCCGCGTCCCCGACAAAGCTCCTGTACAGAACTCCTTTCTTGTGACTAAATGTCTCATACGAGAACTTCCCGTGGTAAGCCCCGATCCCACTATCCCCGACCCCTCCAAATGGTAAATCTTTTACTGTCACCTGCAGAGAAAACAAATTCGTGTTAGCTAGTATTTCGAAAAACAGAACATTGGTTTTGTAAGAAAGAGAAACGTCTTTCGTTTTACATGCAAGATAGTATCATTGATGCCAATGCCTCCTGCAGACACATTTTGCACAAACTGTTTCTGCAACTCTTTGTTGTCTGTGAAGAGATAAGCAGCTAATGGCTTTGGCTTTGACCGTATAAACTGAAAACCATCTTCAATCGTCTGTACAGTAACTATAGGAAGCAATGGCCCGAATATCTCTTCCCGCATTATGGAAGATTCCTCTGCAGCATCCAGTAGTATCGTTGGAGATATTTTTCTGTAAAGGAAATCACATATTACAATGACAGTACTGTATTAATCTCCACAGAATTTTTTTTATCGAATCGAAATGTTTTTTTCTCACAGCTTATCTTCGATAGTCTGGCCTCCATGAATAATCTTGTTGGCAACTCCATCCTCTTTTAACATACTCTCCAACCGTTTGAAGTGGAAAGAGTTCACAATCCGCGACAAGTCCTTTGATTCTAATGGATTTTCCCCAAAGAATGCCTCGAGTTCAGCCTTCAGAGCATCTATCTGTACTGCACCATATGCTTTAGCAAGTTTGAGGAAAACAAATAGAGCATTGTGATTCATTGGTTTTTATTTCAGAAGCATTTACCAATTTTGAAGCAAAATCTTTTGTTGTGATCACGTAATCGACACCAATGCAAGCCTGTCCATTATTGCATGCCCATTTCCCGGCTATGATCCTCCTAGCAGCCACCTTTAGTCACAACACCACGATTAGAGTATGTAACTTGCATTATCTATTATATGCTTTAGAGATAGAGACTGATCTTAACTTGTAGATTAACATCTGAATCAACAAGAGCTGGACACTTCCCACCAAGTTCAAGAACCACTGGTGTTAGATATTTCGCAGCTGCAGTCATTACAATGCGACCAACTCTTGCTCCACCTAAATGAAGAGTTTAATTATTCAAATCTTCTTATCTTGAGAAGCTAAAGATTCTTGAAAGAAAGAGGCTAACCGGTGAAGAATATCTTATCCCATCTCTGATCCAGTAGCGCCGTTGTTTCAGGGACTCCTCCCTCGATAACTCTTATTGTTGTATTGTCCAAGTATTCACTTAACAATTTTGCTAGTAGAGCAGATGAAGCTGGAGCAATTTCAGAAGGTTTTAAGACAACCGCATTACCAGCTGCAATAGCTCCAATGACTGGCTCAAGAGCCAACACTGAGAAAATGATAAAAACACTGATAAGACATAAAAACTATAATGGTTCTTAGAAAGCCAAGGCATTAAATTTGTTTTGAGCTTACAGAAAGGGAAATTCCAGGCTGAGATAACCAAAACAACTCCAAGTGGTTCTGAGACGATTTCTGCAGATGAAGGAAATGTCGTCACCGAGGTTTTGACCTGAAAGGTCCAAGCATAGATCAGGCAAGTGTTTTATACACACACCCAAAAAAAAACGTATTGATGAGGCAGCAAGTATTGAACAGTTAGTTACCGTTTCTGGAGCCATCCAGTTCTTTAACTCTTTAATTGTCAGCATACATGATGACTGTGTATTCGAAATCTGAGGAAACCAGATGAGACCAAAGTAATTAAACAGTAGATAAATGGAATGTAGAGAAAGAAGGCGCAGTGAAATTATTTTCAAAACCTCAGCTAGAAAAGCTTCAAGCTCAGGCTTGGAAAGATCTTGTTTTAAAGCTTCAGTGATGCTTTGTTCCTTCTCATCGAGCATCCTGGCAATGTTCTGTAGCTGAGTAATTCTCCACTCATAGCTCTTTGTTCTGCCGGAATTGAAGTTGTTTCTGAGATCGTCTACTAGCAATGCTGCTTCTTTTCCATCAAAAACTGATGCTTGCTTCTTTGCCACAGCAGATAGTGTTGCATAGCAAGTACTGTGATGCAAAAAAGAGAGAACCATCCAAGACAAAATGAGAGGAGGATATCAAACCGAACCAAAAGTACTTCAGTTAGTAGACAAAGTGCCTTTGGATATTTTATATATATCTTTTCAGTTTATGTTTAATAATAGTAGAATTGGTCTTCCTTGTGTTTAGGAACCATTGATTCCACTTTCTCTCTGTTCTTTACTATTTAAGAGAAAGAAAAATCAAAGAATCAAGGCAGACTAAATCTGCTATAGAAACTCTTTTTCTTGTTATGCTTTAAGCTTTGATTGGGACTAATATACAGACGCCAGAGACTAAAAACACAACACAGTTAGAGACTTAAGCAAGACCAAACAATCATGTGCATAATTATCTCATAGTACTTGCCTTATATTTTCACTATTGTTTTGACAGCATACTACTGTTCTTTTAACATATTATCCACAGTACTAAACTGAAATGCAATCATCAAATCAGTATGAGATAACAACCACTGTTCTGGATAAGGTTATGTAAATGAGTGAATCAAGAAGGGCAGATAGAGAATGGTGTGTAGTTGCATAAAAGGTGCTCACAATTTCAAGCGAGATGGGATGCAAGTTTTGCTGCAAGACCCACCAGATATCATAAGTGATGAATTAGCCAAGGCAGGTACATTAAATCTGCAACAAGTGGTCAATTCATTAAGCAATCTTGTATGGTTCCAATTAGCTCAAAAACACATCCTCTCAGGCTCTAATCATAACATATTGATTGAAGAATCCATTTCTCCAATCACTTTGATGCTATTACCAGTAAAGGTGACATTTTTATACAGAAAAATGAGAAACCCAAAAGGCAATTCACATAAAGATTAAAACTTTGTTTCAAGAATCATAAATTTAACAACTCAGTCTCAACGAAAGCAAGCTTGAAGCTTCAAGAAGAGTGAGTGAGAGAGATAATGTGAAATTTTAGTACCTGGAACGACAAAACCCTTGGGCGAAACAAAGGGTCTTGTTCATCTCTACAAGGTTGGTCATAATTTGGTTCAATTTGTGGAAAAATCAGTTTGGTAGACATTTGGTGTTTGTTTATATAAGAGAGGAGGAGAGAAGAAGAGAAGCTAAAGGGTGTGGTTCTGTGTAAAGAGAGTCGTGTCGAAGACAAGTGTGTAATAAAAGCATTGGTCTCACTCGCAGCCACAAATCCGCTCATTAATCCCATAAACATGAAAGGTGAAACGGCTCCTACTGGTTTTATCACCCACATTTTTTGTTTCAAGTTAGTAATGCCTTAATAGGATGGTCCATTTTGATTGTCAGGTGAATGGGTTTTGTGGTACATGTAAGTTTCTCTTTGAAAAATTGAAAGTGTTACTCCATCTGCTTTACAAAGAATGTTACTAACTAGGAATTGAAAAGTAAACGGATCTGTTTCCTTGATGTTTCTGATGTCTGTTTTTGTGTGTCTTGAGTTTGTATTTTAAGCTTAATCAGCTTAGTCTTAATACACTATGGTGTAACAAACTGGTCACTTTTAAATAAAATTTAACAATTTATTCAAAAAAAAAGAAGAAGAAAGTAAACGGATTTGCCAAAAGAGAAGAAAATCAAAAAAGAAAAAAAATACGAATGTACTAAGTTGGAAAGCTGTTCTCGTTCGAATATTAAAAATTCTATTATACTCATAAACAATAAATTAATGTTCGTATTTTCATGAAATTTGAGGTTGAATTACATATTTAGTATGAAAATTTACATTTAAAAAACAACATTTCATATGAAATAAAAAATAATGTTTAAGTAATGTTTTATTATGAAACACATACAGTATATTTTGAAAAGAATATGTAAAAAGTTGTCTAGAAATTATGGAATTTCATTATAACATCAAGTGACAATGAATAGAGAGTTTCGTAACACTACAAAAGAACCATTTTTAGCATCATTTATTTTAATACTTAACATCATTTTTTTAAATGATGTTTGAATTAAACATGATGCTAAATTCAGTGACACTAAATTTATTTTATATCACTTTGATAAATGACACCATAGTTACTTTAAGTGATGCATGCCATCCTCACTATTTTTTTGTCTTAACATCATTTTTTAATAATGTTATAGCATCACTTAAAAAAATGATGCTATTACTAACAAGGAGTTTTTTAGTAATGTAAATCTATCGATTTGAAGCATGAAGTTTATGAGACTATACAATCAAGAAAATATAATCAATAATTTAATAGCGTTTTACAAATTTCAAGCTTCTACTTTAAATGTAACAATCAACTACTACGGAGATTCCAAGAACTTGATACACCACTCTACAAATCTCTCAATATAGGTCTATTTAAAAAAAGACAAAAAAGAAGAAGATGACTAAAATAAGGTGTCTAGTCAGGGCCGGATCTGAGCATAGGTATAAGAATCATTTGATTAGGACCTCAGATTTATTAAGGCATGAGATTCTTTAGCACCCATTTATGTTTTAAAAATATATATATCATATTTTTAAAAAATTTCTACCATGAGATAGTGAAAGAAGGAGGTTTGGGTAGACTCCATTAGGATAAAACAATGACAGAAATATATAAAAAAATCTCACAATAACCAATTGTCTTCTTTTATGATGTTGTTGTTCAATTGATAAATGATTTTGCAGAAAAACTGTAAAAAATATTTTTCATAACAGATAGACATTTATCATCTTCATAACATTGTTTTTTTCCTTGTTTTTTAGTTTTCTTTTAATTTGAACTTTTTTTCGTAGTTAAACATCATGTTTCTATCTTTCATATTCTAAGGTCTCATTTTTTATTTTGTATTGGACCTCGTAAATCTCAGAATCAAGGCCTGAGTCTAGTAAAATTACCTCTAAAAACAAACACAAAGGAGAGAGGCAACATAGAGATGTGATGTCTGATGTATTTAGCTTGTTAACTACATATCAGGCATTTATTTCAGGTCCCAACTTAATTATATCATTTTGGGTGCCTTCTATTTTTGTCAATTATTGAAGTTTCTATCCTAATCTGTGAGAAGTAATAAGTCTACCGTTCAATTAATAGTGCTAACACAGGTGAGTTCTGTCAGTTTCAAATTACTACTACTAATATCAATTAAGATTATAATCACCTTTCAAAGAGTTGGACCCAATCATATGGGCTGTAGATCTACTCACATGAGCCCATTACCCGTAGAATAATTTTCTTAGTTATTTCAAGGATCAAACAGAAAACTCACATCACTGTGAATCAATGATATCAGTGCCTATGAATCTATTAATACATTACTAAATAGTAGGTTTCACTAAAAAGAGTGAGATGTGATGTATATATTTACCTGGAAAGACAAAAACCCTCGGCGAAACAAAGGGTGTTATTATTGTTCATCTCTACAAGGTTTGCCATAACTTGAAATCTTTGTGAAGAAACTAATTAAGAACATTGGTATTTATATAAATAAAGGAGAAGTTGACGCCTGTGGTTGTATAAAGAGAGACGTGTAGAACACAAGTGTGTAATAAAAGCAATGGTCACATTCATAGCAAATAAAAAAATAGTGTAAGTAATAAAAACCTTCGGTCACATTCAACAGCAACGAACTGTTTTCAGCTTTAATGCGAAAGAAACATCAAGACAAACGTGGAAACGGCTTGATTCGGTTCTGTCTCCCAGCTTTGCGTGGATCGATATTCCTCGGTCCATTTTGTTATGGGGGTGAATGCTGATATAAGGTTTGATCACACTTACCTTTATGCTTGTAAATAGGAAGAGAATTTTTGATTTTCTTGCCAAATGGATCTTGCCAAATTTGATTGTCGCTTGTGAAAAGTCTCATGAAACTTAAACCAAGAGACATATTGACTCAAAATGTGTTATTTTAAACCTAGAGTCGTCAAATCATTTGACCATATAGAGACCATAGTCTTTGGCTTCTGTTATAACTAGTATTCATATACTTATAAAATTGTTTCGCTTTTAACAGATAACCATATACAGTGTTTAACTTGTTACCAATAAAGCATTTGCTTTAGGTCCCAACTTATTTATAAACTTTGGCCCTCCCCCAATAATTGAAGTTGTTTCTTAATTAGTCCATTATTGAAGTTCCATCGCAATCAGTGAGATGTCGATTTTACCGTCAATTAGTAGTGTTAAGTTCTGTCAAATCAAATTATACTATCACACCATAAAAATGGTTTTAACCACTAACCACCTTTCACTAATCATGTATGATGAGCCCTACCAAACCGTATAACACATATCTCGTGTCTCTATAGGCAAGTCACGGCCCTGACTAGTTTTTTAAAAATAAAAGAAAAGGTTTTGATAGTTGAGTCCACTACGAAGAACGATCTACTTTTTAATAATGTTTAGGAAATTTAACATCGCAGTTTAATACTCTCTTTGTTCCATTTTATAAGATGTTTTTGTTTAATACATGAGAATTGATTTTTTATGAACAAAATATCATTCAGTAATTACTTAGAATTCATAATTTTCAAAGCAAATTTTTGTTTTGTTTTAAGTCAACAAATATAATTTCAATTTTCATAATGAAACTAAAAAAAATATTTTCTTTTGGCAGGAGAGAAAAATAAAGTAAATTAAAAGAGTGGTATAAGCATAAGAAATGACAATTGTGCTAAAATTTCATTCCGTTCCTCCCAATAGCCACATATTTGCAAGACTAGAGATCGGTGTATATGGGCTTAAGAATTCAAGAGAAGGCCACAGCGAGACAAGCAGTGATTCCTACAAATCATATGGTGAAAAAGAGCTTATACCTCTTGAAAAAGCTATATTCTATCAGTAAGCCCGGCTCAATGAAAAATAAGGCCCTGAGCTAAATGCGAAAATGGGCCCTAATATCTAGTTAAAAAAAAAAAATTGGGCCCTATTTAACATGAAAAATATTTGATATGTACCCTGGACCCGGTGCAAAAGCACACCTCGCCCACCATCAGAGCCGGCCTGTCTATTAGAGGGCATGATGGTGAAACCACTTAGTGCATGCCCATTTGTTTCCTTTGATTATTGGAGAACCAGCTGAATCAATCAAATAATGTTTATGTGAGATTTTGTTTACATCTCACGGTAACATCAAATTAAGTTTAGTGTAAGTTTAGAATAAAGGAAATGTATCTTTCTCTCACCATGCATGGGTCTCGAGTCCCATCAGGCCTTATGTTCCAGAAGAGTAAAGCATCTCCCTTCTTCGGCGAAATCGAGTGAAACTGTTTCGCCGCCTTCTTCAACGTCCGAGCTTAAGTAGTTGAATTAAAGAAAGAAGATTACTAATGTTTATGGTTTATAAGAGAAAGATTGTAAAGAGTTTTATGGATTTACATACAGGTACATCAGGACAGTAGCAATTCTTGGATATCTGTCATAGTGAGCCCCAACTTTCTGCCCAACTTCATAATGGATAACTTGTATCCCGGCTCCATTTTCTACAGTTTACATTACATTCAAACTCGACAAAAACATTCCCAAAATTCGACAAAATTCAAACTTGTATTAAGTTTTTGGACAATTTAAAAATAGAAAGCCACAACATACCTGTGGGAATGAATGTGAATTCTGAATTTGTCAGTCTCTTTTATGATACCGTCCTGTCCTCTTCTAAGAAAAGTTCCAGTACTCGTCCGCCAACTGCACATTAACATATTTCCAAATCTTAAATCTTGCTAACTAAACTTGAAGAATGGTGAAAATAAAACTGAGTAAAGAAGAACCTGGCTTCTATGGCCCTTCCAGTTTTATTATCATGAACCTTTGACCTCACCATATTTGGTTTTGCGATGCTAATCAAGTGCTCACATTCTTCATTTGTCTTTACAAAAATTTAAAGAAGCATATCACATTTACATTCTTTCTCATGAGAACACATGTCTCCAAAGCGTTTTTTAGCATGTGCAATGGGAGCAATGGGCTAGATTAAAATAAAGACTTTCTAAAGAACAAATATTTTCGATATTTTGTTTAATACATCAAAAATATATCCTAAATACAAAATTTGTAAGAAGTTTAAAACAGATCAGGCAAATACAGATCTAACAAAAAAAAAGAAAAGAATAATTATCACAGAGAAGTAAAAAGAAAGTTACGAAGAAATTGTGGTATATGAAAGCTTTAGGTTCCCATGAGATAACCTTCGAGCCAAGGCTCACCATTATCATCCTCCTTTCCATAAATCTTTCTTGGTATGCTTTTGCTAATACCATCTGGTTGCAATGAAACAATCGTCACTTTCTCTAAGCTTATGGTCTCTTTGATAGACATAAGTGCCGTCAACAAAGGAGGCAAAGAACACAACAAGACCATGACATTATCTTCGTCTTCATGTATGTTCACTTTCACAAGCACTAGATCGCCCATGATTTGATCGAACGTGTCCATGTACTGTATTAGATCCGAAACTTCATTTATATTCAGCTCTTGCAACCTCTGCTTTAGATAAAGCTTGGTAGCCAGCGAATTCGACATGACCAATACTTGTTATGAATTGGCAAGTTAATCAAACATGAACTTGTATAGAAAGAATGAATATATAAAAACCCTAGAAAGACCTTGTACAGGAAATTTATATAAGTTCCAATGAAAAAGTCAACGAAAGAAATGTTATATCGTAAGACACAAAACTTGAATACGAAAGAGATGTTTGAGAATGGATTTCTCGTACTGAATTACTTGAAAGAGAATGGTCCATTAAATAGACCTTTACAACAAGAAACAAAAACAAATCAACTAATTCTAATTAAACTTTAGCTAACAACTTTGACTCCTACAATGTAGGGAGACTTATTCAGAAATAGAACAATTCAAAACCAAAGAAACAAATCAGAAGACCAAGTTTATTCTTCCATTCCTCCCCTAAACTGGAAACCCCATCCAGTTTATTATTCTCTGCAACATACGCCCATTCTTGCCCTGAGCTTCTCAAATACATCAAG
>OVAP01003239.1:0-17164 GCA_900406295.1 Aurinia saxatilis
TAAATAATTATATATTTATTAAGATAAAAACCGGTAAAATGTGAGGTATATTACCGCTCATTGTATGATCAACGAATCATTCAAACCAAATCAACCTCCAACACCAAATATCGCAAGACATTCCTCCGAAATCATTTGATTTGCATGACCATGCAAGCAAAAACTTAGAGTCGGGGACGACATTCGAAGAACTGAATTCCTAAAACCCAACAAAACATCTCGTTGGTCTAATCGCCGAATCAACAAATTCGAACATACTACCTAGCAAAGAAAATCGTAATCTATGCAAAATCAGCTATGTCATATATCGAGCTACCGTGCTCCATCTCGAAGCCTAAACGGCAATACAACAAGTTCAAGTTTTCGGTAGTGGATAAAGCCATCCAGGCATACAAAATAACGAGTTATCATACTCAGCCGAATCAAGTTTCAAAAGGCAACATTTGCCCAAGTCAAAGTCTTTAAACAAAAAGAGAAGAAAGGAATTCCGACAACCTACTCCGGAATCTCCTCATCTGAAGCATCATCAGCTACCGGAACCTCGACCAATGCCGGCTCTTCACACGGCTCCGCACCAAATGGCTTGCACAATCCAGAGATATCTTCGATTAGCTCATTGACGAAGCTATCATACTCGGCATCAGCATCGGCATAGGTCGAACGGGTCATGAGCATGTCATTTTCCAACCTGGCAAGAATGGGCGGAGTCTCTCCTTGCAATGACTTGATCATCTGGTATGAGTTCTCCACCTACATAAAAAATCGCAAATGATTAACACTTCTTATAAAAAAGCTCGAAGTATTCGGAGGATCAAGCAAAACACGAACATGACAGAGTTGACTCATCCTCTCGGAAAGCTCCTCCTTCAGACTAATCACCTTGGCACGAGCTTTCTCCGCAAGAAGAAGATACTCGCCGACGGCATTCCTAAGCTTCAACGATGCAAGTTCCTCCGAGTTTTTCTTCTTCTTGCTCCTGAGAGTACGCTTCTCCTCAGCCTTGGCCTTGGTCTCCCATTCTTGTGCCTTGGTCTCCAGCCCCACAATCTTGTTAACCAGAAGAGACATGTCCTTTTCGTGGGATGCTTGGACACTCCTAAGCTTGGAATTTTCCTTCGACAGCTCCGCAAAATTGGCCTCGTAACCGAGCATCACATGGTTCATCTTAGCAACGAACTGCAAAAAAAGGATCAACATATATACATAAGCATCAAGAACATGTAAGGAACGGAAGTAAAGCTACTTACGTTCGAGCCAGCATGGGAAAAACCAGAGTATCTCTCGCAATGTCGGAAGGAGTCCATCCGAGCAAAGACGTCTCCATCGAGAACCATACGAGAAAAGAGCGTTGTCACCGCTTCCTTGGTCGCACTCAGAAGCATGACTTCTTCATCCGAGGAAGCAGCATCCTTCCTCGATCTCTTGCGGGGAGCAGCCTTCAAAGTCCCCTTATCCTTGACTGGGCTCGCGACATCTTTGGCCATGCTCGACATCGCAGCATCCCTGGCAATGCCTTTGCCCTTAGACGAATTTGGAGCAGCATCCACGACAGCCTTCTCCGAATGCAAGGCAGCACCCTCATGCATGGCTGCGGGCGCATGACACTGAACCTCCGAGCGGCTAGCGTTCCTCTTTTGTCTAAGCCTCTCCATCACTGTCATCCTTGATCTCATGACTTCCGTTGTATCCTCCGAGCGTTGTGGTGATTCGAAACCGTCTCTCCGAAAGCGAGCGTTCTCGACACGTTTCAAGGTGAAGGTCTTTGTCCAATGAGTCGAATACTCCACCACGGCCACAAACGTTTCCGGTAAGTCTTTGGTAGCACGAAGGAGAAGCGGACGATCTGCACATACAAAAAACAACAAAAAGTTAGAAAACACCCAAGGGAAAAGAAATCGAAGACAAACAACCAAGTCAAGAAAATCCATCGATAAAGCTACCTATACGTCTCCACCGAGACCTAATTCCACCGAGATATTCACTCTCTATCGAATCATGATCCCTCTTCACATAGAAGAACTTCTCTTCACAATGATGAATTCATCCCGGAAGACCTCGGATGACTCTGTTCTTAGGTTTGCCGGCAATAACGTATATATTCTTGCTACGATCAGGTTGGCAAACTTCTAGCACTTCGGAGAGAAATCTTAATTCAATGTCAAAGCCACATTCGATGCAACGTACTAGGATGCCCACCAAGTGAAGAATTCCGTTCGGAGTAAGTTGCAAAAAAACACAAGTTGTATCTCTTCAAGAACTTGACAAAATTCTCCGGAATCAGCAACCATAGAAATCCCTCGTACAAGAAACTCTCGAGCAAGCAAATATATCCTTCCGGAGCATTGTCAAGACGAACGGAGGATGACGGAATTACTATCTCAATATCTTCGGGGATCAAGAAAACTTCCCTAAGCTTAGCTATCGAATCTTCGGTCGACAAACTCGACCCAAAAGGATCCGGTCTGATTCTCTTGACCCTTGGCCGCTTTGCCCTTCTATTAAGGAAAAAACGCTCTTGCAACACTAAGGCCTTAGCAGCATCAAAATAATCGTTGAAGACACGAAGATCTTCAAGCTCTTGCTTGATATCAATAATCGGAACATCTTCAAGACCTACCGTTTCTTCATTACTAAATATCGGAGGAGATCTATGAGCGTCTCCGATATCATTGTCGCCACTACTCTCGCTATAACTATGTTCACTATCATTACTACTAGCGATGTTACTTCCGCTATCATCATCACCACTACCAACATTCCCACTATGACTAGCCTCGTCCATATTGGCACCATGGTTACCTAAGCTACCATTGCTACTCCTATCAAGACTACTAACGGAGCTAGACGATTCGGAGGAAGAAGAATCATCACTATACGGAACAAAGTTTCTACTACCACCAGGGCTCCACCTCACGAAACCATTCGTCGGTTCGTGATCTTCGGAGAAGGAATTGCGTAGGTCATCATCAATTCTCGTCACACGGCTCATGAAAGGGACAAGGCCGTGTGAAGCACCACCTGTGGTGTGGTCACGGGTCGCCGAATTGACTTCTCCGCACGAAGCGTGACACGTGGTATGGTCACGGGTCACGGAATGCTCACGGCCACATGAGATGCGACCTGCGACACTCCCACGGGTCTCAGAAGGAGCAATGGTGCATGAACCGCGACCCCCCGATTGTTCATGTGTCGCGGGAAGGTCATTGGCACACGAAGCGCGACCCGAGGGCTCATAGGTCACGGAAGTGACCAGCACATCCGAGGTACGACCCGTGAGTATACTCACGGGTCGCAGAACCAACAAGAGAGGAAGAGGCGCAATCCGTGACCTCCCCTCCTTCCCTCCGTCTTCGATTTTCGACAACTTTGTTCTTTTTCTTCATCACAAGCCAATATCGGAGGTACATATCAAAACCTTTATCTTCCATTCTTCAATTTGATTTATCTAAGTGTGAGAGAGATGGGGAGTTGTGAGAAAGAAGAAAAATTTCTACACAACAATGGTGAAAGAATGGATGGGAGTGAATGAGAGTTAGTGGAAAAAGATGAGGAAGAAGATAAGGAAGGGTGAATAGTGATTTCTGATTTTTATAATATTATAACAATCAATCACGAAGCTCCATCAGTAAAAACGTCTAAGTTTCTGGTAAACTATCCAAAACTATGATTTTATACCACGATTCTACCAAGAACAAGGTTCAAAACCTAAATCTATCAAGTCACATCAACGAAGAACAAGAGAGAGAACAGAGAGTAAGCAAGGATGCACCTTGTGAGCAAGGATGAGGTAACTGAACGATTTTCGTTTTCAGAAACAAAAATGTTACGGCAGCATTCGGGATCATACCCCGAATTGTGGCAGCATTGTGGGGGTCGGATTCTACCCCCGCAGATTGATGGTATGAAATGGTTAAGTGTTCTCCGCAAAACACGAGAATCGACTACGACTTGGTATTGATCCGAATGCCAAGGCACTACAAGGATAGATCATTACTAACATCCTCTACGATAACTATCGGAAGACTTGATCCTTCGATCATGCGAACATGTAACAAGGCCATTAAGAAGACAAGTCTCGATGAAGCGACACAACATAAAGAACTCGCGACCCGTGCACGAGCCATGGGTCTCACCTCGTCGTGGGATGACGAATCCGCGACCCGTGCACGAGTCACGGGTCGCGATTCATCTCAACATCCGATTCTGCGGCCCATGAACGTGCACGGGTCGCGGATCGTGGCTTTGAAAAAGTTTTGCGACCTGTGAATGTGCACGGGTCGCGGATCATGACTTTGATAACGTTCCGCGACCCATGGAACACACACGGGTCGTGGATTATGGTTTCACAAAGTTCTGAGACCCGTGGAACATGCACGGGTCGCGGAACACATCCTCCGCAAAATCTCGCGACCCGTGGAACACACTTGGGTCGCCTAACATATTCTTGATATCATCCATGATCACGACAAGTCAAAATGACTTAGGATGCATATCATCTCCTTTCCGTGGATCCTAGCAAAGCAAATAACTAAGTTCCATAGAGAACTAAGGATCCACGATGAACATTTCATCATACGATTGACAAAGATCAACATGGTTACACTCTTTTTCCCTTAATAAGGTTTTCTCCCAAGTGGTGTCCTTGCTAAGGTTTTTAATGAGGTAACCATCTGAACACTTACGACTTACGAGTCTAACAAAGCTCTTGACAAGCTAAACAGCCCAACACTTCCTTAACGGGCCAATCATCTCATTTCGGACCGAGCAAAGCCTTCCGAAACCGACATACTAGAAGATTCGGGCACAATCTTACGAAAAAGGAAGTCTTCTTAGAGTTTCTCGGAAGAATGGAAGAATATCGGAGAAAAAGAAGGTGTATCAAATCATATCAGAGAAAAGGAAACTAACCGAGATTTTGTCGATAGAGAAAGGAAAATTGGCCCAAAACGAGAAGGAAAAGCCCATGGTCGTATGACGGTTTAGCTGAGAGTATAAATAGTCCACTAGTCCTAGCTCATAATTTATCTTTCAACTTTCCAGAGCTCTTGCACACTAAAATTCGTGGCTGCAAGAGACCTTAGCATACCATCAATAAAAACCTAGCTTTCTACCTTTTTTTTTGCCCTCCGTTCTTAGTTCGTTTGTTTTCTTTGCTTTCGTGTTCACAAGTGGTTCACACATTAAGATAGTCGATGATCCCTTAAAAGTTTTGTTTTTACAAGTTTGTGGTTGTGTGAATTTCGGTACACACAAAGATGTTCAAAGTGAGTAAACATGCAACAAACTAACATAAATGCATAAGAAACAATGCTAAAAGACATGCAAAAAGGGGGNNNNGGGGGGGGGGGTGAAAACATGCATAAAATACCACTTATCAGGTTTTTGAAACAAGTGCCTCGGAGCAGTGTTGTAAAGATGGTCGCTAGGCCACAGTTCAGTTGTGAGTAAGGTCCTTTTTCCAGACCTGGGTTGACTCAATAAAACACTTTTGACTCGATAATGTTTTTTTAAAAATGGGTGTAAAAGTGCGTCAAAAGAAACAAACGAGTTAGATAACGAGGAATACTGATAAGTGGTATTTTGTGCATGTTTTCACCCTCTTTTTACATGTCTTTTAACATTGTTTCTTATGCATTTGTGTTAGTTTGTTGCATGTTTACTCACTTTGAACATTTTAGCTTACATTTAGGACTTTATCTTCCATTCTTTCATTTGCATTGCATATTTGCATGGTTTTAGGTACTTTTGGAGCTAAATGGACATTGAGGATGCTTGAGGATCAAATGAATGAGCAAGTAGCAAAGAGTGGAGTCAAGGAAGTGAAGGAAGCAAAAATCAAGTACTCTGTACAACCATATCGGGCACCACCCGATATGGATGCCTGGTATGAGTGATCAGAGTGATGCACGAGTGAAGAACAAAGTCCCTGTGCATCCATATCAGGCACTACCCGATATGGATGCCCGATATGGAGCACCAGAAGTTGGCTTACTCGAGAACAAAATCCCTGTCTCACCATATCGAGTAACACCCGAGATGGGTGCCCGATATGGTGAGCAGGCGGAGCCTTATCTTCTTTCTTTGACCTTATCTTAATCTCCTTTGACCAAACTCTTATCTTATCTTTTAAATACCTATTAGCTGTCATTTTTTAACAATAAGGTGGATTTTTATATTTATCTCTTTAAGAGAAGAACAAAAAACTCTCTCTTCTTGTAACCTTGAGATCTTGATCTTTATGCTTAAAGATTTTATTTTTGTTTTCTCAAAATCATTTATCTTATCTTTATTATCTTTGATTATGATTTCTTTGATAATTTTTTCTATGGATTTCTTGGTCATGAGTGAGTAGCCACTTTATTGGTTTATGGGTAATGGTAGATTTATGCATGAATGGTCAGATACAAGGAAAGATAAACTCTAATGATCATTAATGCTTTTCTCACTTGAGAGATCATGGAGGAATGATTTGGTCTTCAACACACCCACAAGGTATTTTTTGAAATGCTTGAATGAATTAGTGCTTTAGCTTTACCTTGGTTCACCTTAGCTTCTTGTCTTATTAAAGTTGTCCTTTTTAGAGATGAATAGGGCATAAATATTAGGCATCTTCTCATCTTGTTGTTTGGAAAGCTTGTATCGAAGGCTTGCCTTGTGATTGTTCTTTAAAGTTATCTCTTGTGGGAGACCATGGAGCATAAATCTTAGCTTCCATACAACAAGATGCATGATGATTGCTTGAATAGATAAGATGTCTTTGAATGCTTGTTAGTAATAGGTTGTTATTGCTAGTCTCTTGTGAGAGATCAATGAAGACTAGTTGCTTGTCATTTATTTATTTTTTCCAAATGGTTGGGACATGATATGATACTTGATTGAAATTGGCATGTGTTTAGCTAATGTACACCTTGCATGCTCGAGAAAGAGTAGGGTACTTAATGGTATATTGGACTCGTTCTTAAACTTGATCAGCATAGGTTGATGATTAAGATCATGGCACCAAGAGATTGGGTCAAGCTACACATAGTAGTCCTTTGCCTAGGATGGTTCCTCGTTTGTGACGACTAACCAATTACAAGGTCTATTCTATTCTTCCATGATCGTTATTTCCATTACCTGAAGGCCAATATCTTCCCTTGTTTGAGTTTGCTTAAGGAAGCTAGTGAAGTGAAAGATGCCTCCAAAGAGGAAATGAAGAAACCGATTGAGATTGCTAAACCAAAAACGAGTTTCTTGGATGGTATTAAGGAGGAAGCAAAGAAAGTCTTGTTTGAAGCTCTTCCCTATGAGCCTCCACTTCCTTTCCCTTCTCTGTTGAGAAACCAATTGATGGCGTAGCAACGCCAACGGTTCATTGAGATTATGGATACTATTATGGTGACTCTTCCATTGAGGGAAGCTATTGAGAACAGCCCTCCTTGGACCAAGTTCTTTAAAGATATGCTTACCAAGAAGAACGAGATGGAATGAAGTCTCAAGTATGATATCGAGAGCAAGAAGGATGCTTTGTCAATTGACCCTTCTCCAACGGTCAAGACACTTGTTAAGCAAACTCATCCGGGTCGATTCATCATACCTTGCTCTCTTGGAAACTTCAAAACTGATGATGCATTATGTGATTCGAGTGCTTTTGTGAATGTGATTTCTTCGGAAATGGTGGAAGACTTGGGAATCATGGGTATGAAGCCGAATTCGACCTCCCTTACTTTCGGAGATGCTTCAACTAAGTACCCAAAAGGCATCAAAGATTACCCACTAAAAGTTGGCGATTGCATTGTACCAACGAATTTTGTCGTCTTGGACATGGTTGGTTCTAAAAAGCGACCCCTCATACTTGGAGCTCCTTTCCTCACAACGGTGGGAGCCAATATTGATTATGTCAAGAAGGTTCACTATGCCATTGAGCCTCCGCTTGGATTTTGTGGCACGGTCACGACCAACGAAGCTACCATAGAGCCAAAGGAACCAGATAAAGTTAAGGATGCTCCAACTCTTGTTGAGGGTGTGTTAGAGTTTGGTATGAAGCTGGTTGGTTAATCCAAAGTGTTCATGGTGTAACGAGTGGCTAAGCTCGAGAAGAAGCCGCAAGATGTGGTTCCGGTTGTCAAGGAAGCAAAGCCTAAGAAGAAGAAGCTTGAGAAAGCTAAACGTGTGCCCCATGAACTGATACATCCACCCCTTACTTTTAAACCATTGATGTTCATTGATGGAAACCTCGAGTGCAAGGTGGTTTGTAAGGGTGGAACAAAGCCATTCGCTAAGGATCGGATTCTCCCTCCACCGGATCTCAAGACCAACGATTTGGGTATGATAACGGATTCTATGGCTCAAGTTTTCGGAATAAATTTCGATGATAGAGGACCCTTTCAAGATGGTTCTCTTCCCCCATCAACAGCCTAGTATCCTTTTTGCTCGGTCAAGCTAGTGACATTAGACAAGCGCACTTGAGAGGGAATCTCATGACTATCTTTGTACGTCAATTTTTATTTTCTTTTCTACTACAGTTTTTGAGGTCTTTTCAGGTCTATGGAGTTTTGGGTGTTGGTTTATAATTTTGCACATTTGGTGGATCAAAAGGAGTAAGTTTGGGGGAGTATAATCGGAAGGTCCAGAAAAAATGGTCTGATTGAAACAGTGATTTGGAGACCTTCCCGTAGCCTTTTAGAGCCAAATTTTCACCAGGAGCTAGCCTCATGAGTCATATTTCTAATGAAGAACGGAGTCATTTGCCATTATGGATAGAAAGAGAAGCCCAATTTACTGAGCACATGTCCAGTTGGCCGAACGAGTAAACAAGTCAAGTTCCAACAAACCAAATTCTTCATCCTTTCTTCACTAAAACAAGGCCACAATGCCCATTTAGATCCAATTGAGGTACCATTCTTCACCACTGTATATACCATTACATATTTTCATTGCATGTTCTGTTATTTTCGGTTCTCTTCCCCGAATTTGATATTCATCGGGACGATGAAGTGTAAGTTTGGGGGAGGGACCTAGTAGCTAATGATCATTTTAGTTTTGTTGTTTGTTATTTTCATGCATTGCATTGCATATTGTTAAAATTCATAAAATGTTTTAAAAATTTCGGAAAACCAAAAAGAATTGTTCCTTTAATCATTTTGTTTGTCTCATTTAGGATTGCATTTGCATTAATCATGAGGGAACAATGATGAGATTGGTTATAAATGCTAGATTCTTACACTCACTCGACCAATTGTTTAGTAGTTCTAGTTGTTCGCTAGGAAATTTCGAAAGACTTGCTATAAGCATCTCGATCAAGTTGTTTAAGCTTCTAGCTTTGTGAAGGCAAGTGGATTTGAAAGCTTCCCCTATCTTATTTGAACTTAATTTTGACTAATCTTCTCATTTATGGCTTCTTGATCAACTTGTGGATCACCTCAAAATAATCAAGGCATCTTATCCTCTTTACCACTCTCAAATGACTTGGTTAGCCACCTTCATCTTTAAGGTTGGTTAAAAATCCCCACCCCGAAGAACCTTAACCTCCTTTCAAGCCAACATTACTCTTGTGTGGTAAGCCTTTTCACATTTGCATAATCATGTTTAAAATCTCTTGTAGAATTGAAGTGACGAGTACTTTTCTTCCATTAAGAATTAGTCGCATTGGCTAATCTAGGAGGGTTGGGAAATTGTTAGTCACTTGTGAGATTGTGGATTTGAAAAGAGTTGATGAAAGAAGGAGTGAGGGTGTAGAGGAAGTTTGGGGGGTGAGAGAAAAAGAAAGAGTGTGAAAAATGGTGAGGATTAAGCCAAAAATGGCTATGAGTTTGAGAAATCCCAAGTGTTTACCAAAAACGCCTAGAGAGTGCACTAAAATAAAAAGCTTATACCCACCAAAGAGTCTAAACACAAAAGTGTAATTCCCTTGTTAGCTAAAGGAGGCAAAAAGGCAAGAGCTAAATCAAAAATAGAGAAACAAAATGTTAAAAAGAGTGGAAGAAAAAGGCTAGATCACTCAAAATTAGAGCTCTCTAGGTGGTAAGTTGTATTGAGAAAGGAAAATTAACCAAAAGAGAGTGAGTGGTTGAGAGGACTGAATGTTGTTGAGAGTTGGGAACGGGTAGAATGGAAGAAAAACTCGTAACATCAACACTTCTTTTCCAAGTGCTTTTGGATAATGAGTTGTGCTTGTTTTGAGACAAGTCACTAAGCATTTAACCCCCACTACAAATCATGTAAGCCTTTCTCCTTACCATGCCAAACTCGTTGATCAATTGTTCATTCTTGAGACCGCACGTATACAAGTTAATGAATGTCAAAGGTGAAGTTGATTTGAGCCTTGTTGGAGCTTAGTCTAGTCGTCTTAGACGACTTTGTTATATTTTCTTAAGCTCGATGACTAGAAAATCCCCTAGTGAAAAGCTAGCATTACTTCGAATTGGTTTGGTATGTTTAAGAGTCTCATCTCAATAGCTTTGAGTTCCCACTTTCAAACTTTTCTTTCGACTTGTCTTTTGAATGTTGCTTGCGGACAAGCAAATGTTAAGTTTGGGGAAATTGATATGTTGCATTTTAGGACTGTTTTCATGGTTGTTTTACATTCATTTGATCTTTTTTTTTTACTCATTTGTTGATAGTTTACCTTGCATTTAGCTAATTTATGCATTTTGACTTGCATTTAGTACTTAGACTTGCATTCTTGCATTTGCATAGCATATTTGCATGATTTAGGTACTTCTTAGACTATTTTGGACATGGTGGAACTTGGACAAGATGCATGAAGGATCAAGAGATTAGAAAACAAGCAAAGGATCAAGCAAAGATGAAGAGAGGACCACGACTGAAGAAGATGTTCCTGGCATCGTGTGCCACCCGATGCGAGCACCTGATGTCGGGTGCATTTTTGGCCTCTGTGAGAGCCGAAATTCTCACAACCAAAACTTGTAAAGTAACTTTTAGGGATCGTAACTTTCTACGCAAATGAATTAACGGATGCGAGAAAATGTTAAAGTGTTTATGCTTTATTGCTGAAGTACAAAAGATCGCGTGAGAAAGTCTCAGTGTTCTCTCGCGTGGAAAAAGATGTCCTTAAAATGAATGACTACTTCTCTTTATATAGAGATTACAATTGAACCCTAGCTGTACGAGAATGAAGGAGATTCATGTTTATCCTCTAGATCCGCTCGTGATTCACCTCTCTTGTTCGGCGGCTGCACCGTTAGGTTACTTGTCCCGAGCTCGTCCCACGATACGTCGAGGAGGTTAGCTCGGCCCACGATACGTCGAGGAGGTTAGCTCGGCCCACCACTAATGCAGCTCGGCCCACGATGGACTCAGCTCGGCCCATCACGCCACGATGGACTCAGCTCGTCCCATCACGCCACGGAGGATCCAGCTCGGCCCATTGCACCGTGGAGGATCCAGCTCGGCCCATTCCACCGTGGAGGACCGAGCTCGGCCGCCGTCCATGGGTCAGGTCGGCTCTGCCCATCATAGGCCATCCAGGTCGGCCCAAATTGTGTCGAGGGTCCAGATCAGCCCATGATGTTGCTCGGGTCGGATCTCGTGTTTCTAAGCTTGGGTCGTGGTTGTTCCAGTGTAAGTGTCGTCGAATGTTTGCGATCTTGTACTTCAGCTAGGCATGATTTTCAGCTAGGACATGTTGACAAGTTGGGTTTTCAGCTAGGCAAAAAAATCCAGCTAGGCATTTTTTTTATTAGCGTTCTCAGCTAGGCAGGATTTCAGCTAGGCAGAAATCCAACTAGGTAAGTTTTGATTGCGATGGATTTCAGCTCGGCAGAAATCCAGCTAGGAAAATATGAATTAGTATTTTCAGCTAGGCAAGACTTCAGCTAGACATAAATCCAGCTAGGCATTTTCCGAGTGTTAGTATTTTTCAGCTAGGTTGATGAACATTGCTCATCAGCTAGGAAAATATTTTGAGATTATTTGAGTGTAAACCTTGACGGGTGGAATCCGACCCCCACAGTTAGCCCCCCCCAGCTCGTTAGACTTAGTCATGTGTGACGAGCTGAAGTTATTAGTCAAGGTTCGTGTTTGACATGTTTCGAGCCGAGGTGGATTTGTAGCACCGTCGTGGCTCGTCGTCGCTTACAGTGATATTTTTAATAAATGTGACTATTATAATATGAGTGTATATTTATTTGGGCTGGGCCTGAAATAAATATCGCTGTTGGGCCGGGCCCTAAAAATATGATGGATTTTATCCAAAATATTTGTTTTCCGAATTTAATGTTTTACCTCGGGAATTGATAATCCCGAGCTGACTCTATAAACAGAGCTCTCACCCAGGTTTTCTTCTCACGATCTAACTTCTCCAAAAATCTCCAAGGTATATTTTTCTCTCCCTTCTCTCTTAAGTTTCTGATTTTTTTTTTGGAAAGAAAATTTCCTTCTGTTTGGGCCGAGCCGCCGGCCCTCTTTCCGGCCCGTTGCCGACTTGACTCTTCCTGTTCGTGTCCCGCTCTGGTCCCGACCTGGTTCTCTTTGGCGAGTTGAGCCACAAGCAGATCGGTCCAAGCTCAGCGAATCCTCCTTCGCGCCGAACCGACCTGACCGCTTGTGCCGAGCTGTGCTTGCGGATCGGCCGAGCCGCCGACTCTCTTCCCTGGCCTGCCGCCGACCTGGCCCGGGTCTCACCGATCTGGCCTGAACCGTGTTGCGCCTAGCGCCGAGTCCCGATCTGAACCGTGTTTGGGTCGAGCTCGCCATCGTGCCGACCTGGATAGCCTTGCGTGCCCGACCTGGCCAGCCTCGCGTGCTCCGACCTGGCCAGCCTCCCATGTCCGATCTGCCCAGCTTCGCGTGTTCCGACCTGGCCAGCATCCCGTGTCGGATCTGCCCAGCTTCGCGTGTTCCGACCTGTCCAGCATCCCGTGTCCGATCTGTCCAGCCTCCCGTGTCCGATCTGCCGAGCTGAAGTCGCGGGATTGAATCGGGAGTCGCGGGACTGAATCAGGATCATCGATGAGTACCTAGGTTTGTCGGAAGGACCATCGATGAATCAGAAGGATCATCGATGAACGCCTAGACGGATCGGAAGAGTAATGGCCCACGGACCACAACCAATGTTGTAGCCCGCGAGCTACAAGAGTCGTGGCCTGAAAGCCAAGTCTTGTTGCGGCTCGCGGGCTTCGCGAAGACGTGGCCAGCGGGACGTGTCTAGAGACTTTGTCCGCTGGCATATCGGAAGGACCATCAATGAATCGGAAAGATCATCGATGAATGCCCGGATGAGTTGGAAGGACCATCGATGAATAGGAAGGATCATGGATGAATGCCTTGATGAATCGGATGGACCATCGATGAGTGCTTAGACAAGTCGGAAGGATCATCGATGGTTCATTGAGAGACTTGGACCATACGAAGATAGTCCATCGATCGTTAAGATGTTCGATGGTAAGAACGAAAATTTGAGTCATGGGCCATAGCTGTTAACTGTTTTACCCTATCAATCTTCGGGAGTAGAATCCGACCCTCACAATTGGGCCTTCCTCACCATTGCACTTCATTTCGACATCTTTTCAATGATCTGGGCTTAACTCCTTGCTTTTGAGGATAAATGACTTGATTCCAAGCCCATGTGACAGCTGACTCATACGGCTTGCTTGTCTCAAACTTATTTCAATTCAAGTAAACCATATTTTTTATTTGGGTTTGGACTTCTGATGTCCCATGGCTTGCCCCCCGGTCAAGTTGGATGTCTGGCCCGCAAGACAAGTTTAATAGCTTGTATGTATGCTACACTTGGCTACTTGGCTCGCGGAACAAGCTCGATAGCTTGTCCGTGGACCAAGTTTGGTTGTTACGAGTGATTCATGCTTCGATTTGTGCCTTGTTAATCGTGGGATCCACGATGGTCTTAGCTTGTATGCTTGTCTCGATGGATATGCATTGCAATTGATCGCTGATCGAAAATAGTTAATGATTGCTATGCTCGGTGGTATGGATTGATATCCAAGTCATGGGATGTAGCCGTGTTTTGTGAAAAATACTTAACCGTTTTACGCTATCAATCTTTAGGGGTGGAATCCGACCCCCACATTGTCCTCTGGAATTTCAAAAATTCTCAAATCATGCTAGTAATGCGAATTTTATGACTCGCAATGTGGCATATGCCATGAAGCTGATTAAGAACCTGGCCGAGAGCTATTCTTGGGGTCTTTGGACAAAGATTGAACATAGAATAATTACTGCAGAAGAGGCGAGACTTTGAGATACCAAAACAAGGGAACGAAAAAAAATTTAGTTTATAATTTTAGGATTTTAATTTTTAATACAGAAGCTTAAAAATGATACTCTAATTTAATTAGAAGATTAGCATCACAAAAACCAAAATCAGTTTTGTATTTAACTCGACCCGGCCGGTTCCGGTATTTTCCCGAGTTTTAGCCGAGTTATTTGGGTTAATAATTTTTCATGTCTTTTTGTAGACATCGGACCGGAGAGACTACCCGTTCAACTGGTTCGACCGGCCGGTCCAGACCGATTTTAAAAATTAATATTAAATCAGCTGAAGAGATAAATAAATAAATAAAAAAGGGCACAAAAAGGCATCGTCTGGTAGATAGCTGAAGGGATACATGTATTCACATTCATCACACGGTTCCACTAGTTGGAAATCATGAAACAACCAAAAGGAAATTAATTTTAAAACTTTGAACAAAGATAAGTTCAACGGAGAATACAATCGCCGTAACTTGTAAATATCAGTTAGCTTAACATGCCTGCCTTGTTACAGAAGCGAACTCCAGGACCGACTCTTTCAATGCTTTGAGACTTGAAAATGAAATTTAGAATTAGGGCATCTTTTCAATTAAGGTCTGTATCGAGAAGAGAGAGATAAAGTGTTGAAATTTTTGGTATCTATGCAGAAAAATAATAATTATCCAACGATGAATCTTTGGAAGGAGACAAGGCTACATACGAGGAAAAACAAAAAAAATGGAGACCTACATTACCTTGGTAAAAGTGCGAGATTTTACCTTCCAGAGACCTATATTTTACGGACGGAAACATTTCTTAAATATTAGATTTGAGAGACCTTTTTGTGAAACCAAATTATATTTAAGGAGAAGGTTCATACTTCATAAGAGGAGGAAACATAGTATGACAGAGAATTAACGATAGCATTGTCTAATCGAGAGACATAATGAAAAGAAACTGAACTAAAACTAGAAACCAGAGCACAAATGTCATCAAAGAGTCCATTAATCTCGGTAGAGTCGTTGTAACACCCGGCCTCTCTGAACACACAAGAGACCAGATGTTAAGAACAATTCCCGAACACAAAGTCCAGTTCAAGTTCACACCAGCTGTTATCATCGAAGCCTTGGCGCCCACTTTTGCAAATCGAACACCAGCTTTAACACATTGAAGTCTACTATGCCTGGAACAAGGGGAAGAGGAGGGGTGAGTAACACAAGGTTACTCAGTGAGGGCGAGCAAGCTCCCCAAATCCACTAGCACAAGAATTACAAGTTTACCAGCTAATACACATATCAGACTCACAAGCAAAACAAGAACCAACAATATTAACACATTGAATCACAATAACTCATTCAAATCAAAACTGTTAGATTACCGAATACCGAATGGGTTAAGGACGTCTCCTATAACCAGAACCGAATGGGCTAGGAACGTATCCTTGGCCAACGAAAGCAATACTACCGAATTCCGAATAACATGGCAACCTAACAGTTTCATATATAACCACATATAACAGTCACATCATCACATAAATGATTCATGCTATCTCTTTCAAATGAGCAGACAACACAATACCAAATACACATACAGTCTAATCTTAATTAACTCATCACACATAACACACAAAAGCCTTGACATGGTCTTAACACAGCAGCACAAGCAACTTTTGAACTAGGAATGAGACAGAACATGTCCTCACCTGAAAAACTGGTTCGGACAGAAAAGACAGGCTGAGGAAAAATGCCTATAACTCTCTGCACAGAACTCGGATCGCCATGATTCTTGTCTCCATGGAAAGATGACGTCTGGACCTTCGTTTTGATAGTTTGTGCACCGTCTGAATCATTCTGTAACTACAGATATGCCTCTTGCAAGATGACAGTTCGGACTGAGAGATGGTGTTGCGGACAGACTGGACCTCCTGGAGTAGACCAGCCATAACTTCTCCATCCCTAATCAGATCATGGTGGTCTCAGGCTCCATAGAAAGAGGAGATTCAGATCTTCGCGTTGATGGGTGGTTCGGCATCTAATTCCTTTTGAGTCACTCAGAAAACGGTTCGAAAGGTGATTGTTCGGATTGATGGATGCTATTGCGGCAGACTGGACATCCTGGAGGATAATGACCATAACTCTCTGGATATAATTCCGATTGAGGCGATCTCAGGCTTTATGGAAAGCTGAAACATAGATCTACGCATCCATGTGTGGATCGACACCTAATTCTTCTTGAGTCGTCGTAAAAAGGCTCATAAAGTGACGGCTCTGAACTGAGAATATGATGAATGAGGAGGAACAAGAGGGGATCTTGTGGAGGGAGGAGGAGCCATGAGGAGAGCTTTCCTGGTTGTGAGTATTGACTGAGTTATTATCAGAATTGACTCTCTCCTTCTTGTTGTTTGTTGCTTTGACTATCTCCTCGTGTTCTTCTCTTTTTGAATGTCTCTTTGGATTCATGTCTTGTACTCTGTATAAATATATTGCTTCTCATCAATAATAATTATCTCTTTCACAACATTTCATATGGTATCAGAGCTATGATCTGTTAACCTCAAATTTCCTCTCAAAAAAAAAAAAAACTTCTTCTTTTTTTTCAAAAGTTTCCGACGTTTGTATCATGACGTCCCAAACTTCTTCAGCCAATTCNAAGTCATATGGTAGTCTTAAAACTTGAAAGTAAGAGAATCTCATAAACTATTGACCCATTTTCAGGTTGTAGCCAAAGCGGTGCTTGTGATTAAAAAAATCTCGAGTTAAAATTTTGGTAGTTGTAAGATGAACTCAAGCAGAANTTTGGTAGTTGTAAGATGAACTCAAGCAGAATAAGTTACCTTATTCCACAGGGTAAATTGAAGGAGAGCGCAAATAATAAGTCACCAAGGTAGTTTACAATTATTGACTGAGTTATTATCAGAATTGACTCTCTCCAACCACTCGTTTCCACCGCAACAACTTCGCTTGAAGCATGGAAC
>OVAP01003240.1:0-17164 GCA_900406295.1 Aurinia saxatilis
GATAACAACCGACAAGATGACTAACCTAGCGACCATAAGCCTCTTCTCCAATCTTCACAACCGACATAATGGCAACAAATCCAGCAACTCGTTTTTGTTAGGTGACCAAACTGAAAAGATTTTCATTTCATCCCAAAAAGGCCCATGATCAATATCCAGTTGGGTCTCATCGAATGACCCACAATCCAGACCCGTAATGTCTGAAAACTCATGCAAAGAAAACCTAATAGGGCGGTTTTGTACCACTGTCCAAAACTTTCGAGTCGTCTTAGTTACCAACTGATTAGCAACAGTCTCGTGGATAAGGCCTCCCCAGAATATGAACGGAATCTCCGAGAACTTCAAAATCACTGCTAATGGTGATTCAAGCAATTTCCTCCACACGTCTAAGCCCAATTCTTCTTTCACTCTTTCAAGACTAGAGAAACGAGCATTGTGATTCGGGCTCCTAAACTGTTTAGCATTTTGCCATTCGGAAACTTCCGTCTAGGATAATCCTTCCCGCTTGAAGACTCTATATCTGAAAAAGTAAAAAATTTGTCACAACCTTGAATTAGAAAAATCTGTCACAACTTTGTAACAAATCTGTGGTCATGAAACATTATACGCGGCAAATTCAAATGATACATTTTCAATGTCTTTGTCTCAATTCCAATAACAAACTCATTCTACAAACATTTTAGAAAATACAACCAAAATTGTTTCCTCTTTCACACGGGATTTCAACAACAAAGAGGACCAAAATTGAAAAATAATTACCGGATCCCGCGGATGAAACTCTGAGACGGCGGCTAGGCGGAGATATAGAGACGCAGTCGAGATTCGGTGAAGACCGAGAAGAAAAGGCTTGATCTACAGAGAAAAGGCTTCACCGGCGGCACAAGGACAAAGAAGATGACGGCGGCTCAAGATCTCGAGTTGACAGCGGCGGAGAGGCTTGATCTACAGAGAACATGTTTCACCGGCAATACATGGACAAAGAGGACGACGACGGCGGCTCAAGAAATCCAACGACGTTTGGCTTGATCTACAGAGAAAAGGCTTCACCGGCGGTACATGGACAAAGAAGATGACGGCGGCTCAAGATCTCGAGTTAACAGCGGCGGAAAGGCTTGATCTACAGAGATCAGGCTTCACCGGCGGTGCAGGGACAAAGAGGACGACGACGGCATCTCAAGATGTCGAGTTCATCACGGCGGAGAGACGAAATGATGACGGAGAGAAGAACGGGAGTTGACGGCGGAGAGACCAAAGAGGACTAGGTAAAAGAGAGAAGATAATATCTTTTTTTCTAAATAGTAATTTTGCCTCATTTACGGTAGTTAAGGGATATTTTGTGTTATGTTTTGTGTTAAATACTTTAAACAGATTTATTTCTTTGTAAGTAGAATTGATTTTTCTAAAACTAGTACAAATTTAGTTGTAAATGGCACAAATATAATAAAATTTTTAATGTAAGGGTATTATGTCTTTTGGCAAAATATTTATGTTATTCTAATACACACCACATTGAAGATGTTATTTAATAGTTTTGATATAATTTTATATTATTCTAGGTAATTTTTTTTTTTTTTTTAATTTGTCTATTTGTTTTAATGTTCTAATCTTTCTCTATATTCTTTCAAGACCAATTTTTTTATAATAGCAGAAACTATATTTCATCTTCCTTTTTATAACGAGTATTAAATTTATTTTATGTTATTTTAATGTTATTCTTTTATATCATTAGTGTTTAAGTAAAGCCATGTATTTTAATTTATGTTTTAAGTCACAAAATATTACAGACCAACTCTACCTGGTCTCTGACTAATGTATGTCCCGTGTTAGAGTTTTAGTTTTAAATTTCAATCATACATATTTTACTTGATACTTTATTATAATAAAAACACACATAGCAATTGCATCATTTATTACTTTATAATCACTTGTTTTACTTGTGACTGTGTATAAAAAGATATATATATATATATTTTTATAAATTAATACGAGAAAAAAAAAAGAAATCTTACGGCTATGTAAGGGTCAAAAGGAAACATTGCATAAACCGCCCACATAATTGAGTTGAGACGTGATATTAGGATCACTTCCCCAAAGTGTGGGTTTCCATAGCTTGCCTAAATACATTGAAAATGATTTGTAGTTATAACACTTATAAAATCAATGAATCTTGCTTATCATAACTTACTTAAACTTCTTTCACACACACACACACATATATATATATATATATATATATATATATATATATACATACATATCTATTTATATATTTATTATAATAAAAATTTACTATTATGCATGAATAATTAGCTATACTTAGAAAATTCATAATGATAATCTCTCACACAAATTTTTAACAAAAATAAACAAATAAATAATAGGAAAAAATATACTGGTTCTCCCGATCGGTGGATGAGAGGCTATAAATATTTTTTCTTCGTTTTGAAAACTTCATAATATTTTATTACTAATTTTATATATATATATATATATTTTATATTGAAACCCCCTTGTAACATATTTCTATGGTAGATGTTCTTACATTGGAACTCAAAAAAGACAAATGGTAATTACACTTTCTATTGTAGCCAAAACCTATTATACTACAAAAATATCATGTATCATATTCATTTTATATCGTATAAGTATTTTAATAAAATTGAATAAATATAAAAGGAAATTTTGTAAAATACCCTTTGTAAAGTACTTATTTTTTTAAATACCACCTTTAAAATTCAATTTCTAAATAGTTTTTTACTTTTTAAAGTTTAATTTTGTAAATACTGTTTTACTTCCAAGTAACTAATTTGGGTGATTTATTCTTGATTTTATAAATGTGTTGTTTCTTTTTTTTATATCAGCCTAAATGTGTTGTTAAAGAAACAAAATTCAATAATACTATCAAATACTCTAGTTGAAAGTTTAAACGAATTGAGATTTTAGTTAACATTTAAAAATCATTTGGCAAAGGTATCGGCTGGATGAAAGCGATTTATAGTGCTAATCATGAAACGAACTTTACATGTCCATGTGTCAGCATAACTATATCTACACGTGTCTATCTATACATTTTTTCTTAAGTTAAATATAGAGTAATTGCACAAACAGATAATAATTTAAAAAATTGCAAACAGGCAAATAATATTTTTATTATTTTTTACTCAGCATATTTTCACATAATTGTGACAAAAAAGGTCTTATATGTGTTTCTGACATATTTTCGTTGTTTATGACGAAAATAGTCATTTATGCAATTACTTTTCACATAGTTAAAAGTAATTGCACAAATAACCTTTTTGATTGCAGTGTATTATTATATTTCTATCTTTTCTCCAAATAAACATCGAAACTTTTCTTTTATCGAAATCTATGCATTTTGAGATGACGAAACAGTATTCTTCTCCTTTGAAACAGTTTTTTTTTTTCCAAATTTTCCAACGAAAAAGAAGAAGACTGTTTTATCATCTCAAAATGCTATGGATCATGAGATTCTCTGGGTTCACCATCATTGCTTAAATCATCATCGCTCTCTCTCCGTCTCTCCAATCATTTCATCCCGCCGAAGGAATCAGATCTTCGTACCTTCGATCACCGTTCTCCGATGGATTGTCCTTCCCGAGATCTCCTTCGTTCCGCAATGCAATTGATTGCCCAATCGTCGACGGAGGCTCCAGCGTTTGTAATCCTTCGCTTGTTCACTTCGCTATCAATCTAGACGTTGAGTACCTTCGTGGATCTATCACCGCCGCCGTGATTTCAGTTCTTTAGCATTCGGTATGTCCTTAGAGTGTCTTCTCCCATTTCTTGGTGTCTGAGATTGACCTAGAGTCTCTAGTTCGTTCCACTTTCCCCCAATTGGATTTTAGAGTTTATTATTTCGATCTTGAGATTGTTAGGAGATTGATCTCCATTTTGGTTAGGCAAGCTCTTGAACAGCCTTTGAATTACGCTAGAAACTACCTAGCTGATCTTTTGGAACCTTGTGTGAGGCGTGTGATCTATCTAGATTCTGATCTCATTGAGGTGGATGATATAGCTATGCTCTGAAAGACACGGTTATGTTCTCAAAGTATTATAATTTCGGTTTTGAATAATGTTTGATTTGTTTGTTGGAGTAAAAAGGTTTTTTTGTTAAATACGATCTTGTTGACTTGAGTTTAGCATATTTAGATCTGCAATTGTGTGTACTCATTAACCCATAGTGTTTACAATGATTTGATATGAACACTGTTGATCTTCCTTTTTCTGATGTTGTGAGTGTATGCTTGTTAGTTTCTTAATATAGTAGACTTAGTACTATCGATAACCAGACCTTTTGATAGTCACTAAAGTTGTAAAATTTCTTAATATAGTAGGTGTGGAAACGACTACGAAGAGTCACTTCAACAATGAAAAAGTTGACCGCGGTTCCAAGAGCTTTTCGGATGAAAAGACCAAGGAAACTAAGGAAGTGAAAGCAAACAATGAAGAGAAGACTGATCCCGAGAATTTAGGTGAAGGTGGAGTCAGTTGAGTAAAAGAAAGAATTTGATGACAAAAATGGTGACACGGTTGAAGAGCTTTTTTTTATTCCTTTTTGTATCTTGTTATAGATAGGTGTCAATGTATTTTTTTTAATATAATATGTTACTTATTAAACGTAGATGACCGAATAACATGTTAATTATTCATGTTTGATGTTATTTGTTAATGTTACATGTTATTTTTTTATATATGTTATTTCATTCTCATATATTTTATGTTACAATTTAATTATTAAAAGTACACGACCAAATAACATGTTATTTATTCAAGTTACATGTTATTTGTTTCCGTTACATATTATTTAATAAAAATACACGACAAAATAACATGTGACTTGTTTATGTTACATATTATTTGTTCATGTTACATGTTATTTATTCATATTACATGATATTTATTAAAATAACATGTTATATCTTTCTTTATACCATGATATCACAATTCACGACGACATATTGTTACTGTATATTTCTAGGTATGCACTGTAGTGTCCGAATGTACTGTTCAACAACAGTTTTTGGCAGACCAAACTTTAGGGGGCAAAATTGTCCTTTGCATTATCTCTTGTCTATTCTGCATGATGTGTTTTGGGCTTTGCCTAATATCCAATTATTTCTCAGATCCTTGTCTTTTATTTAATTTACTCTTAAATATATCTGTTGGAAAATTTGGAAAATCCCACATGAACATTATCGAGGATTTCTTAGGAAGTTTCTTAAAAAATAATAAATATATTACAATAGTAAACAGTTAAAAAAAAACTAAAAATTTTGGGTAAATTTTTTTATTTAAGAAATTTTAGGTGGTGTGTTTTAGCCTTTTAAAAATTCACTTTTTATTATATTAATTTTTTGTTTATTATTTTCTTACAATAAATCGCAATAGAAGTGATATAAAAACAGTTTCAACGGAGAGGTTTGAGAAGTTCATATAATTAAAGAATGGATTGACTTCGTAGATAGGCTTGTACTATGACCACTCAATCTGTTTCACCGTGAATTTTTTGTCTCTTCATTTTACGTCATAATTTTTTTTTATTCTATAGTTTTAATACACAAACTTTATGTACTCTTCATATATGATCAAATAAAATTGAACTATTCTAAACCGAATAATTAGCGATGTGAAATCACGTTTAGTAAATACTTAAATATTATTAAAAAATAAATGTAACAAAAAATGAATTACAGAATCAGTAAACAAAAATTAAACGCCAAATTGATTGTTTCATCTCCACCATTGTTAAAGACGATGGGTACTGATTCTTCTCCACCATTGTTGATGTTTGGTGCTCTTTGGACGATGGGTCGTTTCCTCTCCACAAGCCTCTTCCTTCTTCATCCTCCTCATCTGCTTGTTCCTCGTCCTCCTCCGCTTGTTCCTCCTCTGCTTGCTCTTCCTCTAGTTCTATCTATATAGAAACCGTGACATCTCTCTCAATCTCTCTCAATTGAATTGGTGTTCAGTCTCACCCCTCTCTCTTTGTCTCGTGACCTATCTCAGTCTCGTGACCGGATTCCTCTTTCCCCCAAATCATTTTTTGGTTATGTCGAGGAGTAATAGACATATTACGATTTAGGTTGGTTTAGGTTTAACAATTTTGGGTTAGCAAAATTTAATTGTGGTTCACCAATTATGTAATTCATTTTTAATTACATTTAATTGTTTTATGATATTTAATTATTTACTGAACGTGATTTTAAATCGCTAATTATTCGATTTAGGACATGTTTAATTTTATGTGATCATATATGAAGAGTACATAAAGTTTGTGTATTAAAATTATAGAGTTCAAAAGTTCATGAGATAAAATATAGAGACGAAAAGTTCATGATGAAACAGATTGAGTGGCCATAGTACATGTCTATCTACGAAGTTAATTATTAAAAATAAGAAAAGTGAAGAGAGTGAAGGAAGATGGATTTCTTAATAAGAAGTTTAAGATACATTATAACTTATAAGAACCCAACTTACCATTTGTCACTCTATGATTGGTTCAACTATTTTTATTAATTTATTATTTAATTTTATATATAAACTGTATAAAAAATATCATTAAAATATTTTTAATAGATTAATGAAAATTTCAACTGTTGGAGATGCTCTAATAGTCCAACCACAAGTCTTTAACCAACATGTCACATATTTTATTCTCATACATTCTTGCATAAGATAATACTGATGTGAATATTTTATTTACCGTTTTATTTACTGTTTTAATATTCAATACTAAATAATGGTGTCAGGTGACACGAATTTTAGTTAAAATGGTAAACAAAATTTTACATCGATTTTACCTTATAAATCCTAGAAATAATTGATGTGAATATTTTATTTACCATTTTTGTACTTAAGATAAGGACAATTTAAAAAATTTAGATTTTTCAAAAATATTAATTAATATATTTTTATGCCTATCTTCTTTTTATACAATTGTGAGTAAAAACGTTAGAAGGTCAAGTAATGTATTAAAAATTCATGGTTCGAATTATTCAGGGTAGTAATTATGCAAGAAATACTATATAGCTTGAGATCATTAATATTCGACTATCCTTGGTTAGGCTTAACTGGTCTAATCTAGTAGAGTCCAGGTTAACCCCTAGGGAAACTTGTCATACCGACCCTTCAGTCCCTAGACTAGTCATGGAGCTAAAGAAATCAATTGCTACTCCGAGAATGGACATTAGAGCTTTCAAAATCAAGTTCTAGATTACTAACTCTAAGTTGTGTATTAGTAGTCGTTTAATCCTATGATAAAAAAATATAGTTTTGATAAGAAAGTAAGCCTTAACTAGTTATTGCATAATCTTATTGCCCATCTACCTAACCATGAAATCTCTTAGCAAAACCTTATTCCTAACAATAAAACTATGAGAAACATAATAACAATGGAAATTGCAATCATATAAATCAAAGTAAATGGTTCAAAAAGGGTTCCATGAATTGCAGAGATAGAGATTACAAACATCTCCCTTGATAGCAAGTCCAAAGTAGAATAAAAGAGAAAACAAATAAAAGAAAACTAGAAAACTATTTTGCCTGGGTGCTAGTGAGCTTTGTGAATTTCGTGTTGTTTCTCTGGTATGTAGTTTATGTATTTATAGTACAGAGAGTCGTCCATGATGTTGAGTGAAATCAGAAAATAGATTCTGATAAGGATCCAAAGTCTGGACTTGTCTTCTGTTGATCGATCGAATAACGGAGTGTCATTCGATCGATTCTATATGAAAATTCGTCTTGCGTATCTCCTGAATCTCTTCTGAATATCTGCAACGGATCCTTATAACTCCTAAGTGACAATGGTTTTTATATGATAATGTTCTGGAAGCTTATGGTAAATATTTGGTCTTGATCTATCGATTACCCTAGGTTGACGATCGATTGGCCCTTCATCACCAATGAGCTTTATTTTGACATCTCTTCAATGATCTGGGCTAAACTCCTTGCTTCTAAGGTTAAATAACTCGATTCCAAGACCATGTGATAGCTGACTCACGTGGTTTAATTATCTTAAATCCTCATTTTAATCTAAATTAACCATCTTCTTCATCTAGTCCTGGACTTCTGATGCTGAATTGATGAACTCGATAGATAATGTCTATTTCTGATCTAAAAAGCCTTATTTTCACAAAAACACTTTTGAAACAGAAAACATGTGAAATTCTATAGTTTTAGTCTTAAATAAATGTTTTTTTTAAAGAAAATCACCTAAAAATATATACTATAAAGCGGTAAAATATCACCCCTGTCAGGACTTCTCCGACGAAGGGTCCGAGGGATATGGGGGATCTGGTTGTTCTGAAGGCGCCTTGACCAGATCCCCACAACGAAGGTAGAGGTTCCGATGTTGCCATCTCCCTTAAGTCGAGTTTGTTTGTGTGGAAGTGGAGGTGTGTGACTCGGGAGAAGCATTGAGATGCTTGGAAGGGGAGAGTTCGGGTCCACCGGAGGTTGGTGGTTTGCGAAGGTCCGTCACCAGTGGCCGGGGATGTGATAGTTTGGATGCCTCATGACTGAGATGGGGGTTTAGTTCTTGGTATGAGTAGGGGGAGGAGAACAAAGACCATGAAGCCGCCAGAGGTGGGAGATCTCATCGGAGGTGAAGGGGAGGTGACACTGGGGAGGATCGGCGATCCATCTCCGTCATCAGAATCACCCTCCGACGAAGGTGGCGGCGCCTCACCTTAAGGATCCTCTAGGGAGAACTCCCTATGCTATAAACTGAAAAGTTATTTGAATTGTTATTTTTATTTATATGAATCTTGATTAAGTATATACTTTATGATTTGTGTTGGATAAGATAATGAATTATCTATAAATACGAAGTCTAATATCATATTAGAAATTAAAATGACTATTTCATTTTTTTACCACCACGAAATGTGAAATAGTTGCTAATCATTTTGATATGTGTAGTTAATTTTAAGATCAAATATCTCATTTTCCACATATTTATACTTTTTTTTGTTTTAAATATTGTTTGAGGCTTCAAGAGACTAATTGCCTCTCTAGCCTTCTTCCACTTTATTTTGGTTATATAGTTTTGAAAATTTGTTCCATTACCATTTTGTGTCATTTATCCGAGGAGTAATAACATTGGTAACATCTGAACTGATACAAATCAAATTGATGGAGATTATTATATTTTTGTTTTGTTTTGTTTTCTATGCACATATCAGAGGAGTCGTTGATCATGTATCGCTGGATTAGGTGGATATTTAATTTTGAAACTTATTTGAATGAATTATTAATATTATTATTACTTCATGAGAATTTAATGGTATGAATACTTAGTTTTATAATTTGTGGTATGAGTAATAACCTTTCAAGTTTCTTTAATCATCATATATTAGTATCATATATAGTTAATATGTAAAATAAAGTTTTAATTTAAAAAATCGAAAATTATTTGAAATATATATAATTTAATATAAATAAAATATGCAGTATTAGTTTAAATAAATTAGTAATCCTATTATTACTTCATGAAATTTTAATGGTATGCGTTTCAAGTTTATAGTCTATGGTAAGAATAATGACTTTTAAGTTTTAGTTAATCATCCTATATTAGTATAATGGGATAAATTAAGTTTTAGTTATTATACAATCAAAATTGATAATACAAAATTAGAAGTAATGTGGATGTCATGTAGATGTTGATGTGGTGTAACGAGGAAAATGAAAATGTTTCTTGTATATATAGATTATGAGATAATCAAACATCTAAGGAATATTTTTTTAAATACCAATTTTTGTGGATCACTTTACAAAAATATTACCTCACAAATATTTGCAAAATTAAGAGGAATGAGAGATGGATGGTAGGCGGAGCATGGATAGCTCAAGATCATCAAAGATTGGCTTTGGCTCATGCCCATGATGCATTCACAACAACACATAATAGAATCACAGCTGAGCTACGATGCATAGGTTGGACATTACAAAGCTCAAGGGATATTCATTATCAAGATGTTATCATATCAGCTGACTGTAGTGCGGTTATCGAGGCTATTCAGAAGCCGTTGGACTGGCCGAAATATAGGTTCTTGATATCGAGCATCATACATTTACTTCCTTTTTCGCTCAGTTACTTTTGAATTGGTTAAGCCTTCAGCAAACGGGGTGGCTAGAGCTATTGCAAGTATTGTTACAAGAGACGGACGGTTCCAATTATACTTAGCTTTGAGTGGTCTGGCGTGGCTTCATAATCGACTACAACTGGACATTAGATGTAGTATCTACATATCCTTAATTAGGATAATGATATTCAATACTGTTTGGTTAATGTCATCTATAGTTCTTACTCTCGGGTGTTATGTTTCATTTTGAACCTTGTTCTTTTAAAATCAGATGAATAATTTTTTTTTGTGTGCAAAATTACCACTTATTTATCTAAACTTTTTTCTTTATTATTGACAAATTTGTTAAGGTTTTTGATTTAGAGCTTATAGTTTAGTAAAATTATAGGGTTCATGATTAACTTAGGGTTTCTAGGGTTTAAGGTTTTAGGGTTAAACCCTTTTATAGTTAGAGTTTAGGATTTAATAATTCTCATGACTTAAATTTAGGGCTTGGGTTTTAAATTTTAAGAATTTATAGTTTGTTAGAGATAAACTCTTTTTGGAGTTTAGGATTTAAGGTTTTAAAGTTTATAGCAAAAAAATGGTATATTTGATAATTTACTGATTCTAATAATATTTTTATAAAGTGGCATACAAAAAATGGTATTTTTACAATTTTCTCATTATCTAAACATCTGCTTGGTAGAAAAAACATACTAAAGAAACATACTTTTGCTTGCTAATTGCGAACTCATACATCATACATGAGTCATACTCATATATATCCAGTTAGCATCTAGGATGTAATAGTATGAAGATTCCTACGAGAATCAAAATAAAGAAAAATAAAAAATATTCAAAACATTTTGATCATGCACCTGGAAGAGAACGAGGAAAAGAAACCTTATAATATTGTTTGTTTCTTTAGCCAGGCAGGATGTACGTGTCGAGACCCATATATATTTAGTTAAAAGAAAGAAGGATTATTCAAAAGTTTCTGATTGCTCATCGCCGATGTGTGTATATTCAATCACTAATCAATTATATATAAGCTTATTTGTGAGACTTAACAATAATTTGACAATACTATATGTATCTTTATCGCTATTTCAATAAATTACTATTTTCTTGTGAGTGATCCAATACTTAACCAACACTTTCAATACACCCATCAATGGACCATTGACATTATCTTATCAAACGATAAGATTCTAAATTTGAAATTTGACATTCCGAGTATCATTGAACTTATCCGATTAAATTATTGAACGGATAATCTGTTTTGATTATAACCTTATAACAGAACTTGCTTTCTAAAAGATATAAGAGCACATTATTGCATAATCAATATAGTGAATTATAACTTTTATATAAAAATGATTCGAAGTCCGTTTTATTTTTTAACATCTTTTGATTATTTGTCAAAATTCTTACAAAGAATAATACATCAATTGTTCAAGCATACATTGCCACAGAATATTGAAAATACAACAAGTGTAATCAACTAGTTAATCTGATGTGCCAAGGCATCTGCTATCTTATTGTTTTCTCGTTTGGTGAAGGACTTATGTACTTCTTCAAACTTGCGTATCCAGTGACGAATATCAAACTCAATATTCTTATCCGAAAATTTTTAATATACAAAATTAACGGGTAATATGTGGCCAACAAATATGTTTATTCATATACTTTTAGTGGATTTTAATTATTCTTACGATTTCAATGATCCGACTATTTTTTTGGGGTATGTCAATTTTGAGTGGGATCAATAAAACAATGATTTTTGTTTTTTTTAAAAGTTTCAGAGTACTTTCTAGAATTTTCAATGGTAGGATCATTTATCTAAATATTAGATACGTCGATTAAAAATTATGAATATCACATTTATGTGATTGAAACATCATCAAAATCAAAAATTAAATACACTACATAAGGTAATTCAATAGATATAACAAAAATCTCTCTCTAGATCTAGAAAAGTCTCACTTCTCACTAATTTTTTGACGAGATCTCTGTTTTAGACCGGCGTATAGCGATTCCCACGACACCAATGCCGGTTCCTACTGTCTCTTTCTTTTTTTTCCTTGCTTTGTCTTCTTGGTTTGGGGCTTCGATGCTTCAGGTTTTTTGAGTCGATTCTTCCATTGTGGATTTGATTGTTGTTGTTACCACAATCAGATCCGGAGAACCTTTCCGATCTGAAATTCTCGAACTGTCTAAAGCCCCTACACTCTCGGTTCGGACTCGAAAGTTCCAGAGACTCTCCTCATTCCTTTCTTCTTGCATGCAACTTGTTACATCTGGGTTCTCTGGATTTTGATTTGAAGACCGATTCTCTTCCGGGATTATTTCAATTACTCTAACTCGGAACTGGTCTTATAGGTTATTATTGACGCTTATGATTCCGGTTATCGATTAGCTTTCGGTGGTCCTCGGTTTAGCCACGGCTCGATCTGAGATTGACTTACAACTTCACCGGTTGGCGACTTCTTCGCTTCATGTAACTACGACAAGGATCGATCGAGATGGCCTCTTCATCGCTTCATGTAACTACGACAAGGATCGATGAATGGTGATTAGTAATGTAATATAGGGAATTAAACTTATTCACCATGAAATTTTGGCCTTTTCAATTTATAACATCAACTTTTTATCGTTATGATAGTAGTACACAAACTTTTCTTACTCTTTACGTATAACCAAATGAAATTAAATCAGTTCTAAACCAGATAATTAGCGATGTTAAATCATATTTAGGAAATAATTAATTATATTTTAAAATAAATAAATGTAATTAAATGATATATGCTTAAATCCCAATTAAAATATAAATCCAGAATTGTTAAACCAAAATTAAAATTAAACCAAACTAAACCGACAACCAATTTGTCTATAACCCTAACCCCAAAACAGATTTGGGGAAGAAATTGGAAATAACTTTTTTTCTGGGTTTCTTCGTGGCTGAGTTTGTTCAATTGAGAGAGGCAAATCGACATTTAGGAGATTGAACATATGTTTTTTTAAAAAAAAATTCCTGATCACGAGCCACGTGGTTTGCAGAATCAAGCTCATTAGAAAATTATGAAGTATACAAAATGGGTTTGATCCCATTTGCTTTTATTTCAAGGATCGATTCCAATTGAACCGGAACTAGTTACATATTGATCAACAATGTCTGTTTTTTTTCTTTTCTTCTGATTTTGAAGAAGATGGATAATTAAGAAAGGATCTTCCTTTGAGAAGCTTTGATGGCAGCTCTCTATTGTTTTACCACCATCATCATCTCGGGGAAGCTTTCTCCATGAATTAAAACCTTTGATCCATTGCCTAGACTCGAGGGCATTAAGAATAAAAAATGATTGATTACAGAGAGGAGAAGAAGTTTGATCATTGGATCAATCATTGAAGACAAGAAGCAATCAGTGTGGATTCAAGACAAAAGAGAAATTAGAAAATGAAGAAGAAGATAAGAAACCCAGAGAAACCCTAATTTTAATTTCTTCCATATTGGAGTTAGGGTTATAGACAAACTGGTTGTCGGTTTAGTTCGGTTTAGTTTTAATTTTGATTTAACAATTCTGGATTTATATTTCAATTGGAATTTAAGTTTATATATATATTTTAATTACATTTATTTATTTTAAAATATAATGAATTATTCTTCAAACATGATTTAACATCACTAATTATCTGGTTTAGAACTGGTTCAATTTCGTTTGGTTATCTGTAAAGAGTAAGAAAAGTTTGTGTACGAATATAATAGTGATAAAAAGTTCATGTTGTAAAATAAAGAGGCAAAAAATTCAGGGTGAATCAGCTTGATTCGTTATAATACATGGCTATCTAAGGAGTCAACCCTTAACGTTAATGGAAATTTTGGAAACTTTGTCAAAGAAGATGGGAAAGCGACATTTTTTTTTATGACATGAAAACAATATATTGAAGTTTTTTTTCTTGGTTTCTTGTGTGCATTATGATTTGGTTGTAGCTAGTGAAAGTGTCCATGAAGCTCATAAGTTGGTGGCCTACTGTTGCATCACTAATTATCAATGTAAGAAGAGGGTACAAAAGGGTCTTATGGAGAATTTTTTTGCGCACTACCACTATGTTTACTAACCATTTTGGACAACACATTTCATGTATGAATCATGAGTTTAATTGCACTTCATTGTTGATGATCAATTCGCTATCTAGAACGAATTCCCCTGTTTTTTTTCTTATCGATGTGTCTTATGTGTTTACTTGCAGATTTTTCATAATGACCTGGGGTCAATTTCGTTCATGCCAAGGAAGCCTATTAGCCTATTATGTACGTATGTTGCAAGCCAATGTTTGCCCTCTTTTCAAGGTCTTCTTCTCTTAATGAAACCTCGTCCAATTATTTCATCCCTGATTCTTCACCGTGTAGGAACGGCAGTAAGCTCTGTAATTACTATAATTGCTTACACTTTTTTTTCTTTTAAAGTGGTTATCTTATCCCCAATAAAGTGGGAAACTTGATGGTTTGATGGAAGCTTTGACGTGTTGCATTTTTGTCATACTTTAACACTTGTTTTCCATGATTTTTCGAGTCTTCTGTTGTCTTGTAGAATTTTATCAGGTGAATAACACGTTTGAATGGAGTTTAAGGCAAAAGGAAGCAAACAAGTAAAATGACAATGCAAAAACAAAGTGCCTTAAAGATCGTATCAGACGAATGCCTTCATGTAGATATTAGAATCTCAAATTTTGATACAACATACGAAATTGAGTTACCTTCACTTTGACAGTGGTATCGAGTTATTCTGATTTGCGGTTAAGAAGATATGACTAATTTACCGAAGATATGTCTTTCCATCCGAATGCCAAATTTAGAAAGTTGTCAATCACGAGATTTGCTCCAATCACTCCTCAATTCTCTCTTTATAGACGAAAATTAAGTCCTATATAAAACCTCCGAACCTCTACAACAACCACCCTAAGCTTTTCTTTGTTCTTAAACACTTTATTCTTCATCTTCTTTCATTTTTTGCTTTGTGTTCTCGAAGATTTGTTGTTGGAGACTTGTCATCCTTTCATCATTTTTCATTCCCATTGCTGATAAGTTTTCTAAACCTTGTTCTCTTTTCTTTATTATTTCGATAAAGTATTTATCTAGTTATGTTATTCATCTTTGTCATTGCGATTTGTGTTGATTTTAATATGCGTGAGTAATTCTTTAGTTAGATATAGGGGAATCTATGATTTGTAGGCTTCTAGCTAGATGCAAATATATTAGTCATTTTGAATCCTCCTCCTAGTGTTGCTTACATGCTTAAACTAAATTGTACAACTAGTTTATGATATTAGGTTGAATATATTCAACAAAAGTGTAATAGATTGCTAGATAACACACTATAGGAGCAATTTTTCCTTAGCCAACGAAAGTTGATGCTAAGGCAATTTGTGAACATATCAATCCTATTCCTTAGGGCTTTCCTACAATTTCTAGGTTCAAACAGAAGTTTAGATATCTAGGTTGAGAGAAAGAGTGATTGATGCCACAAAAATGAATCAATTCTAATTTAATGTTTGAGTTGAGGCTGCACATAATCATAACCTGAATAGTCATCTAGTATTTGCTTGCATTCCTTAAGATTTTTCCCAAGTCTAACAGTTTAATTATCGAATTAGAATTCCTTAGAAATTAGAAATCAAACCCCCACATTTGATTACCTTAGCTTACTTAAATAATTTAGTAGACTATAATGTATACTTTGGGATTTTAAAGGATTTATTGACCAGCGTCATTTAGGTATTTATCAAGCTTGATGACAATGCTTCCATATCTTGAATCTAATGAAAACCCATAATTGTATATATATTGATGGGGATTTAGTTTTCACCCAAAATATGTCCTGCAAGCGCACAAGTCTCGCAGTAGTACTTAGAGATCGTATCCACAGAGAAAGAGGTTGCTACGTTGCAAGCTTATGGGATTCAAATCGAGCTAAGATGCAAATATGGTTTTTGGGGGTTTTGATCGATTGATTGAATAGTCGATCGATCGATCAGAATGGTTTTGATGAAATCTATGAATCTACTGATGCAAAATGAAAACGGTTTAAATGCAATTAATCTAAATGTTGGGAATAAGGTATTTCTCTAGAAATACAGGCCGGATTATTCTGATTTGTAAACAACCTTCGTATTGAAGTCTCCTGACTCAATCCCATTCAAACATAAAGCACATGACCTCAACAAAGGGGCAGTCATGGTTTCTACTAAAGGATTCATACGTCAACCATACACATGATTCTCTGGTCGAGATCCCACATGTATAGTTTATCATTTACTCGTCAGATCTTCTATCTGATGGTGTTTTAGCGAAGAGAAACTATTATGAAAAGCTCGGTGATCAAACTAAAAATTCTCAGTTAATTCTAGTAAATATAAAGTTCTTTCAAATGACTAATGAACAATTTATCTACCAAACCATGCAACTATGAAAAACCTTGATCCTAACGATCAAATTACTCTAACATAGATGAAAGAACCATGAAGAGCAAAATAACCATGCAATAAATGGAAACAGGGGTTCAAATACAAGAGATTATCTCCCCTAGAAACTATGGAAATGAAAATAATAAAAGGTTTAAGAGTTTTGAAGGCTAAGTGCTCTCTCCTAGAGTTTTGGTGGGGTGGAGAGGTACACCTCTTTTCTGAGAACAGAGGTCTCTGAAGGCTTCAGTGAAGTGATAGAATCGAATCAGCTGAAAATAATCAGAATATTTGAGTTTATCTCTTCTAATCTATTGGTCACCATTAAATGTTTGATCGATTCACACATCAAATATCCATTTCGTTATCTCCTGATTCTTCTCACGCGCTTTATGTTGTCTTCAGCTATTGCCCGAATATATGGAGTGATCTTGTGAAGTTTCTAGAAGTCTTCAGTAGTTACCTCTTTCTGGTCTATCGGTCGCAATGTTGGTCGATTGATTGGAGTTTNTCTGGTCTATCGGTCGCAATGTTGGTCGATTGATTGGAGTTTAAGAGTAATGGGCTTCAGACACTACAAGAAAGCACGTCGTTTGCGAGGGCCGGTTTCCACGCAAAAT
>OVAP01003241.1:0-10832 GCA_900406295.1 Aurinia saxatilis
CAACCATGTTTGAATCATACAGTGTGATTTCAGGACAACTTTCCTTCACGGCCATGCTTGAACACTGGATTTTTTACACCTAATAGTACATATGACACAAACCGTCGTCTCGCTCTCTCTTCTCTTGCTTCTAATGTCAGAGCTTATAAAGGATTCTACAATCTCTCCATTGGCCAAGGTTTTGATCGGGTGTATGGAATGGGGATGTGTATCCCAGGCGCTGAAGCAGAGCTATGCTCAGATTGTATCGATGAGGCATCAGAGAGGATATTACAGAGTTGTCCTAACCAGACAGAAGCCTTTACCTGGTCTGGTGGAGGTGAAACTCTTTGCATGGTACGTTACTCTAACCGTTCATTTTCGGGGTCACTTGATATGGATCCTCCTTCGTCAGGGTACAATGTTCGGGATATCAAATCAAATTTAACAGAGTTTGATCAAATTTGGGAGGAATTATCACGTTGTCTGATATTTTCAGCCTCCACTCGCAAGGACTCAGCATTATCTGATCATAAGTATTATGCAGCCGAGATTGCAGCCTTGACAACTTTGCAGACAATATTCGCATTGATGCAGTGCACTCCAGATTTATCTCCGGGTGATTGTAAAATCTGTCTACAACAAAGTGTTGATGACTATAAGAACTGTTGCCATGGGAAGCGAGGTGGCTATGTGTATAGGCTAAACTGTATATTCCGGTGGGATCTGTATCCATTTAATGGAGCGTTTGAACATATTGCATCAACAGCGCCTCAATCCCCACCTTCTTACGAACCTTTAGTGTCCAATGAAACCTCCATGGCCCATGAAGGTTTATTATTTTATCTCATGGCTTGGATCATATCAATAACCTGTGAAAAACATTAAGATGTATGTCTCACCTTATTTATAAAACTTATTGCTCTTTTTCCATTTGATGAATTACTCTCTGTTGGACTTGTACAGATAGTAAAACAAGCTCAAAGGAAATCATCGTGGCAGTTGTTGTTCTTGCTGTCATTATTGTCTTCGTACTGCTTGCGCTAGTAATCGCTGGTTGCAGGATGAGGAGGCTACACCAATCATTTGATTGTCAATGCAAGTTGCTTTGTGTTTTTCCCATTATTTGCTTTATTGGCCCTTTATCTAAAAAAACACTATACATACATCCACCAAACTATGGTTGCTTGTGCGGATTGTTTCATGATTTTGAATTATATTGACATATGTTTTCTTTATGCAGCAGCTGGTATTGATATTACAAGTACACACTCACTGCAATTTGCTTATAAAAAGATCGAAGCTGCAACAGATAAGTTCTCAGGGAGCAACTTGATCGGTGGTGGTGGATTTGGTGAAGTTTTCAAGGTGTAGTTTCTTAGACCTCCTTATCTGTTTCTTGCCTATAAAGATTGCATAATATATCCAAGATATATATGCTGTCATATTTTTTCTAGGGTGTGCTTCTAGATGGGACAGAAGTCGCAGTAAAAAGGCTGTCAAATACCTTGGGGCAAGGCGCAGCAGAGTTCAAGAACGAGGCTGTTCTGGTTGCAAAGCTTTAGCACATAAATCTGGTTAGACTTCTTGGATATTGCTTAAAAGGAGAAGAGAAGATACTAGTTTATGAGTTTGTGCCCAACAAAAGCCTCGATTACTTCCTTTTTGGTTAGTCAAATTCAAGACATATGTTTGAGAACTTTGATAAACCTTTTTAGCTGTTCTTGAAACCTGCGTTGCTAGTGATTATATTTAAACATTTACATGCAGACCCATCAAAACAAGGCCTGATGGACTGGACAACACGATACAATATCATTGGAGGGATTGCTCGAGGAATTCTTTATCTTCATCAAGATTCACGACTTATAATCATACACCGTGACCTCAAAGCTAGTAATGTTCTCCTCGATGCTGATATGAACCCAAAAATTGCAGATTTTGGAATTGCCAGGATTTTTGGGATGGACCAAACTCGAGCGGAAACACGCAGGATAGTTGGAACCTAGTAATAACTATTTTCCCTCTCAACTGAAGTTTGAGAAACTTGATGTTGTGTATAAAATTTCATTCTTTTTGTTTTCTACCCGTGGTTATATGTCTCCAGAATATGCAATGCAAGGCCATTTCTCCATGAAGTCAGATGTCTATAGCTTTGGAGTCTTAATTCTTGAGATTATAAGTGGCAAGAAGACAAGAAGCTTCGACCAGGCGGACGGTAATATTAGCAACTTGGTCACATATGTGAGTACAGAAAAAGTTCAAAATTCAACTTCAGTAGGTATGAAGTTTGTGAGCAGTAATAGAATTTTGGTTATTATGTTAGGCCTGGAGGCTTTGGAGAGAGGGTTCACCTTTAGAGCTCATGGATCCAGCCATTGGAGAGAACTGTCAAACCGACGAAGCTACAAGATGCATCCATATTGCGCTGTTGTGTGTTCAAGAAGATCCTGCAGATCGCCCAACAGTGCCTTCAATCACTTTATGCTCACTAGTAACACAGTTACTCTACCAGTGCCTCAAAAACCTGGATTTTTCATCCGGAGTAGACTTGATGAAGAATTTGTAGCAGAGGGATTAGAATCATCTTCTACGGGAAGATCTGTTCATTATTCCGTGAATGATGCATCGATTACTAATTTAGAACCTCGTTGAAGATGGAAATATTCAGTGTGTAAAGTGTGCCTTTGAATTCTGTTCCACTACACTGCGTACTGAATTAATGATAGTAGACCTGTAATATATAAACCAAGTTATTAATTGGTGGTGTCTTTATGCGTTATTTGTTTTCCCCTCCACCCATTTTAGAAACGGTTTCAGGTTTGGCATACTCATTGTAAGTTCTGTTACTATATTGTAGGAGTCAGTGTGGTGGGGACTTTTGATCATTGACATTAGCTTTTCATTTGTATGTTCCGACTCCATTTGCTTGTTGCTTGGGCGATCCTACTATCTGATGCAGCATCACATCAAGCTACACCGTCGCCTCAAGCTTCCTAGTTCTCTGTTTTACTCATTTGAGTTTTTTTTTTATTTATGTTTGGTTTTTGCAAGCTTTGTCGGTTTAAGAGTGTTTTCCTTTTTCCTGTTATTTCCTTTTTCATACAAAACCTAAAGCTTATATAAGCGACATCTAGGTCTTTTGTAACAACAGCTTTTGATAATTTTACACAAAGAGACTTTTGTCTTTCTCCTTTGTCTTGATTCGATTAACTTCATCAAAACAAGAAGTCGGTCTCAAATTGATTGAGCGAAGTTAGGTCTCTAGGTTGATTCTCTTGATCCCTAGATTGAGCTAAACCTATCCCTACACTGCGCCAGGTTGGTATCAGAGAAAAACAAACCATGGCTCACACAAAGAAAGTTCTTCCCCCCACCGAAGCTGAGTTAACACACCAAGCTTTGGCTGACTTGCAAGCTCAGGTTTAGACGTTGGCCGCCGCTGTGCAGGCGATGGATGTGGCTCCACGTGAGCCCCTTTTTCCCCGCCCCGACTGTAACACCCCCGTTCACCTAAGGTGACCGGAAGCGCTACGTAGATGGCCCTAGACAGATCAATAAAGTTATTAGAACGAATCTAGATCCATAATCAATCCGTCTGAGACTATCTTTACCTCTCGATCACGGCCTAAGGCTTTGCAACCCGTTCCGGGATCTCGAGTTGTGTTAGTCCGGACAAGACTAATATCAGTTCAACATCCATAACATTTCGCAAAAACATACTTTTATTTATAAGAAACCAGAAATCATTCAAACACGAGTTTGGCCAAGGCCTAGTGCCAAAACGACGTTATAACCGAATATAAACATAGTTTTATAAAAGACATAAAACATACATCCAGTTGTCATAACGCTCCGTATGCTTCTAGTGGTTCCTCTACTGGTTATCTGCAAGGAAATGGGGATTATTGAGGGGTCAGTAACTAGTTTACTCAGTGAGTTACGGTTCCCTTAAACCTGCATGGTTAGTTCCCAACCCAAACCCAAAATAACAAGCAATACGTAATGTCACACAATATGCACCTAAAACAATAAATCCTAAAATGCAATGCAACACACAAATGCCTAATCCTAGGGCCCATCTACCAACGCATTTGATACTTCCCTCATTGCTTACCGGCATCAACCAGCCTTAACCACAAAGGCTAAAACTAGTTGACCCACAACTTGCAATGCCATTGCCCTCGGGAGCTACCCGGAAACCGATGGTTCACGCTGCAAAAGTATCAAACCGTTCCTAAACAATAATATATCAGCCTATTTGATCACTTCCCTCATTGCTTACAGGAATCAACCAACCTTAACCACAAAGGCTAAAACTAGTTGACCCACAACTTGCAACGCCATTGCCCTCGAGAGCTACCCGGCAGCCGATGGTTCACGCTGCGGAAGTGTCAAACTGCTGCCTAAACAATTTCCCACATGATCATTGTGTTTCACGGATACCCTTATCACATGAATCCTTCACGAATAATCATGTCGTGCTTATCACTATCTAAATGCAACAATCAACCACACCCATGCAATAAAAACACACAAGCAATAACAATATTTAAACAAGCAACCGCATTCGCTTATCCTCTCTCGCGATATGCACAAACATCACCGCACTCACCTTAACTAACTGAACTTGGATTCGAACTTAAGATCTAAACCGGTCCTAGACTGCTCAACTACTCCTCGAGCTAAGGAAGCTTTCTTCCTTTGAAACGGACAGGGTTTCGGCTAGGTTTTGACCTTTCTTAACAATGAAGAAACGTACCTTTCTTCACACTGAAGAAACGTACTTTTCTTAGCATTAAAGAAACGCAAAAGGGTTTACTCTAAGAACTTAATTTAACACTAACTAACTAACTAACTAACCTCACTCTCTCTATACCATATCCCGTTCCTACTCGATGGTTCCCGAAAAGCGGACTACGGTTTTTACTACGGTTTTACCAGAGGTTCCCTGAGGTTTACTGAGGTTGAGGATGACTACATAAACTAGCTTGAGGGGGTTTATATAGGAAAAATTTTGCCCAGCAGCTTCTGATGAGTCGTTCACACAGTCGCAACACCTCGTGCTTCTGCATTTGTCGTGCTTCCGATTTGTCGTGCTTCTGGATGTGTCGTGCTTCTGATTTGTCATGCTTGAAGACTTGTCGTGCTTAAAGATTTTTCATGCTTACTGATGTTTATCCATAGCACCTCGTGCTTCCATTAAACGTCGTGTTTTTGCCACATCGTGCTTCCGCCCATGAAGTCTCGGTCATTCTGTCTCGATCACTTGGCTTGCTCTCCGATCACATATGAGGGTCATTACACCGACGAATGTGTTGCTGAAGAACATGGACAAGACGATGATGAAGAGTCCGAGCCAGATGAGAACCCTTTTGCTGGTGCCCGCAACAACGACATCCTTCTGCCTGATCATCGTGGTCTTCATGTCCCGGCTGATAATGACTTGACCAAGTGGAAACATGGCTTCAAGTTCGAGATTCCTGAGTTCCATGGGAACCAATCATTGGAAGACTTGCTCGATTGGATTACTGCAGTTGAAGAAATTCTCGAGTTTAAGCAAGCTCCACTTGACTCTTGTGTGCCTGTCATCTCCATGAGGCTTAGGGGTAATAAGTCATCTATTTTCACTTTAAAAGACCTTGACAACTACAATTTATCAAAGGAGTAATGAAGGATCGAATCCACAAATCTCAGCAATTACACCGTAATCTATTCAATTATTTAATCAAGCTAAATCGAATAATTCAAGGGTTTTAGCTTTGTTTTCTAATTTTCTATGGATTTAAAATTCAATAATAATAAAATGCTAGACCTAAGGATGATCTATGGATTGTCCTACAATTAATTGGATGTTTATTCAGGTTCTAGTTTTACCAAACTCCAACTCAAATATAATTCTAAATTGGTCCATTTTTGTGGTACCAATTACTTCTCTTAACTATTCAAATGGCTAAACTTTCATTTGGATTTAAGATAGCTAGAGAGATTTACTAGAGCTGATTTGATAAGTTCACAACTTGACTTAGCATCAACTTTCGTTGGCTAAGCAGAATATGCTCTCCTAAATGAGGTTTCAAGAATCTTACTACACTTTCGTTTAATAGAAAATCTTATGATCAGAAACTAGGTGATCAAATCTAGTTAAGCCTTAAGACATCATAAGGAGGAAGTTATTGTATAAATCTACCTATTTACATCCAGTTACTAACTTAACAACCCATGATCTCCCTAGATCTAACAACCAAACTACTCACACATGAGAGAATTAACAATAAAACAATATATTAAAAAGAACATAATCAAGAACATAAAAATATTGAATAATACTTTATTAATAAAGAAAAATATAAAAGAAAAGGTTTCAGAACACTTCTCAACATTGGTAAATGCAAAGAACAATGGGAAGTGAATAGCTCGCAAGAAATCTCCAAGTGACAAGAACAAAATCTCAAGAACAATGGAGAACAGTGAAACAAAAGTGTTTAGATCTAAAAGAAATGAATAAAAATCAGAATGTTGTGTTGTGGATGCTCGGAAGTGTTTATATATTCAGGGTTTTTCGTCTAGGATCTCAGAAAATAAGGAAAATTGAAGCAAATTTCGTGATTGAAAGTTGCCAAAAATAGCTCACAGATCGAGGAGGGGTCGATCGATCGATCCGCTTTCAGATCGATCGATTGATTCGTGAGAGCCAGTCTTTCTTCAACGCGTGCAGGTCGATTTGTGGATATTCGCGTATATTTGCAAGTGTGGATCGATCGCTCCACAATATGGATCGATCAGTCCATTAAATTTTCTTCTCCAGATCACATGTAAGTCGATCTGCAAGTCTTCCGCAAGATTTGCGAACATGGATCGATCGATCCACTATGGGATCGATCGATCCAGCTTCATTTTGGTTGGATTCTTCACTTTTTGACTTAAATCTTCACCCCAAAGCTCTAATACATGTTCCAATGCATTATTCACCTGAAAAGACCCTTAACAAACCAAAAGAGACTCGAAAAACACTTGAAAACAAAGATTAAAAGGTGTTAAAAACGCAATATATCAATTCTCCCAAACTTAACCTTTGCTTGTCCGCAAGCAAACAACAAAGGTTGAAGAAAGGAGAGAGGGTTGAAGGTGGGGACTCAAAGCTAGAAAGCATGCATTCTAAATTCTAAGGACGGATTCGAATTAACGCTAATATTTGACATGCGAAATCCTTACTCATTCAAGCTTAGAACACCCCAAACTGCTCCAATTTTATCTTTAAGTTCAGTGCCAATGATCTCACTCGATTCCTATCCACCATCCCTTTACACTAAATTAAACAATAGGCGCAGTCTAAAAAATGGACAATTGATCACAGCATTTGGTTCAAGAGGGAAAAAGATTCAAATGTAGGTGGTTAAGTGTTTCAATATTTCAAACGGTGACTAACTCTAAAGAAAGCGGAATGTTATCATTATGCCAAAAAAAAAAGAAAAAAAAGAGCAATTGGTGCATACAAGCATCAATTGCTCTTTTCTTGCAAGATGAGATTTATTGCGACATTGTGCCAATGGATGTGTGTCACTTATTGCTGGGTTACCCTTGGGAATTCAGTTGTCATGTTACTCACGATGGCCACCTTAACACCTATTCCTTTCGCTTCCATAATCGCCTCTTCAATTTGCAATCATCCGGTCCCGCGCCTCGGAATGCTGCTCCAAGTCCACTTGTGTTATTAAGGCGAGTCCCATTTGAGACTGAAATGCGTGAAGCAGGAATCGTGTTATTTCTTCTCACCACAACATCGTCTCCAACACCCAACAATGCTCTTCCTCCATGCCTCTCGCCCCTGCTCCAAGAGTTTGCGGATGTATTTCATGTTGACCTTCCTCCTGGTCTTCCTCCATTGCGTGATATTCAGCATTGTATTGACTTGGTTTCAGATGCATCTCTTCCCAATCCCCCCCATTACCGCATGAATCCAAGTGAGCATGAGGAATTACGTAAGCAGGTTGAGGAGTTAGTCACTAAAGGCTTTTTGCGTGAGAGTCTTAGTCCGTGTATTGTGCCGGCCTTGTTGATTCCTAAGAAAGATGGGTCGTGGCGTATGTGCTTCGATAGCCGTGCCATCAATAAAATCATGGTTCGTTATCGTTTTCAGATAGCACGGCTCGACGATTTGTTAGATCAGATTGGTGCTGCCACGGTCTTTTCAAAGCTCGACTTGAAAAGTGGTTATCATCAAATTCACATTAGGCCTGATGATGAATGGAAAACGGCATTCAATACTCGTGAAGGATTGTTTGAATGGTCGGTCATGCCTTTTGGTCTATCAAATGCTCCCATCACATTTATGCGTGTGATGAACCACGCTCTCCGACCTTTTATCGGTAAGCTTGTAGTTGTATATTTCGATGATATCTTAATTTTTAGTTTATCTTGGAATGAGCATGTTCAACATTTACGGGAAGTCTTGCTAGTCTTACGTACCAGTGAGCTTTATGCTACGCTCAAGAAGTGTGAGTTTGGGTCCGAGCAGGTTCATTTTTTAGGTTATATTGTGTCTGCCCGTGGTCTTACTGTCGATCCGAGCAAGGTGTCCACCCTCAGTTCTTGGCCAGTTCCTTTGACCTTGTCTGAGACGCGCAGCTTTCATGGTCTCGCTTCATTTTATCGAGGCTTTGTTCCACAGTTTAGCAGTCTTATGGCACGTATTGCCGATTGCATTCGCGATGGTACGTTTGTTCGGACTGCCGCCGCTACAGCAGCCTTTGAGCTCGCCAAACAGAAGCTATTCTCTGCTCCCATTTTGGCCTTGCCTGATTTCTCTCTGGTTTTTTAGCTTCATACATATGCTTCTAAAACTGGCATTAGTGCAGTGTTAAGCCAACGTAGTCGCCCCATTGCTTTTTTTAGTGAAAAATTGGCAGGTGCTCGCTTTCGTTATAGCACATATGACATTGAGTTATATGCACTAGCTCAGGCAGTCATGCATTGGCGACATTATTTGTTCCATAAGGAGTTTGTTCTTTATACTGATCATGATGCACTCAAGCATTTAACTAGTCAATATAAGCTTTCGTCTAGGCATGCGTCTTGGGTTTCTTATTTTCAGCAGTTTACCTCTGTTATTAAGAACACGTTGGGTACCTCTAATCGTGTGGCTGATGCTTTGAGTAGACGACACGCTATCCCCATGTTACATGTTTCGGTCCAGGGGTTTAGCACGTTTGTGGATTTGTATCCTACTGATCCATTTTTTGGACGCATTTATGAAGACGCTTTGGCTGGTCGGGATTCTTTGTACACTGGTCATGAGGCGTTCTTATTTCGTGGGGATCGTTTATGTGTACCGGATTGCAGTCTCCGTTTACGACTTGTTGCTGGGCTTCATAATGAAGGGCATGTGGGACGTGGCCGAACTCTACAGTTGGTATCTTCTTCGTACTTTTGGCCTTCCTTGCGCCGTGATGTCGACCGGTTTGTTGAACGTTGTGTCATTTGTCAAACATCCAAGGGTCATGCCTCCACTGCGGGTTTGTATCTACCTCTGCCTATTCCAACACAACTTTGGACTGATATTAGTATGGATTTTGTGATGGGTCTCCCTCGCACTCAACGGGGTTTTGATTCCATCTTTGTCGTGGTGGACAGGTTCTCTAAAATGGTTCATTTTATTCCATGTAAAAAGACTACGGATGCGGTTCAAGTAGCCTCCCTGTTCTTTCGTGAGATATATCGGTTGCATGGTCTTCCTTCGTCTATTGCGTCTGATAGAGACTCCCGTTTCTTACAACACTTTTGGTGTTCGCTTTGGAAAATGCTAAACACGAGCCTTGATATGAGTTCCGCCTATCATCCTCAGTCCGATGGTCAGACCGAAGTGGTCAATCGTTCTTTGGGTAATCTTTTACGTTTTTTGGTTGGTGACAATATTAAGACTTGGGATTCTCATTTGCCTCAAGCTGTATTTGCGCATAACCATGCGATCAATTGTAGTACACGCTTTGCTCCGTTCTATGTTCTTTATGGGTTTTCTCCACGTGCTACGGTGGACTTGTCTTCACTCCCTGATTACACTCGTCACCATGGTACTGCTATTGACTTCAATGAAGATGTTCAACAGGTCCATGATCTTGCTCATCACAACTTAGAGACGTCGTCCCTTAAGTATAAAGCGGTTGCGGATTCTCGTCGTCGTCGCCTTGTTTTTGAAGTTGGTGATCTTGTTTGGGCTGTCTTTACTAAAGATCGTATGCCGGCTCGGGAGTATAACAAGCTTAATGCAAAGAAGTTGGGTCCCTTAGAAGTGCTTGAACGTATCAATGATAATGCTTATCGTCTTTGTCTTCCTGCTAGTATTGATACGTCGGATGTGTTCAATGTGAAGTACCTTTCCCGTTATCTCGCGCCTGATCCTTTGCCCGATTCGAGGTCGAATCTACATCACATCAAGCTACACCGTCGCCTCAAGCTTCCTAGTTCTCTGTTTTACTTATTCGAATTTGTTTTTATTTATGTTTGTTTTTTGCAAGCTTTGTCGGTTTAAGAGTGTTTTACTTTTTCCTCTTAGTTCCTTTTCCATACAAAACCTAAAGCTTATTTAAGCAATATCTAGGTCTTTTGTAACAGCAGCTTTTGATAATTTTATACAAAGAAACTTTTGTCTTTCTCCCTTGTCTTGATTCGATTAACTTCATCAAAACAGGAAGCCGGTCTCAAGTAACTCCTTCGTGTTACTTGATTGAGCAAAGTTAGGTCTTTAGGTTGATTCTCTTGGTCCCTAGATTGAGCTAAACCTATCCCTACGTTGCGCCACTATCTAATAGGACATAAACCATGACAATGGAATAACATTATCCCCCCCCCCCCCG